>JAIFZK010000206.1:860000-862500 GCA_027481765.1 Tenualosa thibaudeaui | reverse complement strand
AGTGGTGGCACGTTCAGCAGAGCATCTCGTCTCTCTGTTCTCCAGTGCTGCGAAGCCCTTTAATCAGATATGTGGCGAGTCGTTGCTGTGAATGAGAAGCGGGTAATTAGCAAACAGGGGGCATCGCCGCTGCTTCATTGGCATTCGAGAGGGGTTAGCGTTTGCATTTAAAATTCAGCCTGATGAGGTCTACAAAATCAAACCATTTGTTACTGCTATTGAAGGGCCTTCAGGCAACAGGCAATTAAATTGGAATTAGTGTTGAGAATGAGATCCAGAGGATTCATAGCCAGGAGGAGGAAGCTGTCAGGATGATTTCTAGACCTCCATCACAACAACAGTAACGGACACTTAAGAGTAAACAATCTGATCTCTCTGGGTTAGCACACCTACGCTACCTGGGTGTGAGTGCCCCAAACGGTTAAGTCTTTTTGACTAAGGTCTTGTCTCATATTTCACACACGTCGCACGCACACATGCACACACACACACACACACACTGCTTTTATTCTCTCCAAGAGCCACAAATTGGAGACAAAGACACAAAGAAAAATGTATTCTTCAAACAGCTCGCTCCCAACAGGTGTGTGTGTGTGTGTGTGTCATACAGACGAGCCGTTAAGAGACTTTTCATGCCTCACCTTCAGCCAACGAAACAAATTATTACAACAAAAAACAGAACATTCAAAAATCAAAAAAAAAAAAAAAAAAATCACTGGTTCTTTCTGTCATAGAACTGAAGGACCTATTAGTGGTTCTTTCTGTGGTAGGACCTACTAGCAAAGATCACTGTATCACTGTATACCGACCGTGTGTGTGTGTGTGTGTGTGTGTGTGTGTGTGTGTGCGTTGGGGGGTTAGGTGGAGAAAGAGACATTCCTGTGTCCTGTGTCCTGTGTCCTGTGTCCTGTGTCCAGCGCGGAGGAATGCATTGTACCTCGGTGCTGTGCTATGATTTATCCCTTCGGCCATCTGGACAGTGTGAGCACAATACGGCTTAGGGGCCGGAGTGACCCTCGGCATTCTCCACGCCTGGCGGCCTGACCCCTCACACAGCTCAGCTTTTATACGCGCTCTCTCCTTTAGAAGCACACACTGACCAGCCCTTTTTTCATTCTGGACGGTGGTCAGAGACCCCCTCCCCTCCTCCCTCTCTCTCTCTCTCTCCAGTTGTGTCTGCGGCAAGTGATTAGTTCTCCCTTCTCTTTTTTAAGACTGTAATTGAGAGTGGACGCTCCGCACATAACATAATCAGACGCTATTGGAAACCATAATGAACAAATTACCCAAAAAAGATGGACGTGTGTGAGGTGTGTGTGAGGTGTGTGTCGAGTGGTTGTGGTTCAAGCCGTTTTTATGCTTTCTGTGGACATGTTTGCAGACAGACAGTTTGCTGTGATGACCAGAGGCTGCTGTGTCTCTCACTCAGTCACACCACTGTTTCTCCCACCTTCTTCCCATAAACCCTCACTACAACAACACACACTACAGATACACACTGTGTCCCTTTCACACATTCCAATCTTCAGGAGAAAGACAGGAAAAATAATCTATTATAGCTTTGTGAATATGTGTGTGTGTATGTGTGTATGTGCCCACACATTTAGCCTTGATATCTGTATGGAATGGTCTCAATTTGGAAGAACAGTCCGGTGTGTTTAAAAGAGCTGAAACACCTGGCGGATGACCTAGACTAAAGCAGTTAAAAGCTCCATTCTTGTACAGATATGTCCCTTCTGCTGTGGCTGAGCCCAGCACAGCAAAGCCATGCATGTCCATTTAAGAGAGGAGAAAAGAGGAGGCTTTCAGCAGACACACCACCAGTCTTCCCTCACTCACACACACACACACACACACACACACCAACATTAGCCATTTTCTTATTTCACTCCTTATTCAGGAGAAATCGGAAAATATGTCAGAAATCATGTGTGTGTGCACGAGACGTGTGTGTGTGTGTGTGTGTGTTTGTTGGGGTGCCACTGGATTATAGTAACCACATTGTTCTATGTCTTAACTATTGAAGGTGGTCTGAATAGCAGCTGTAAAGTGAGGTAAACTGGTTTACACTGGTGAAGAAAGTTCCTTTCAATGGAGACACACTTAGGAGTTAACCTTGGCAACACTGTGGCTTTGTGTTGATGGCGACCACCTTGTGCCTCACTCTCTCTCTCTTCCATCCTTTTTCTCTCTCTCTCCATCTATCTGCCATCCCTTGCTCCCATCTACTGATACAGAGAGTGTGTGTGGTGGTGGAGTGTAGTGTAGTGCATGATGTGACCAGCAGGGGGAGCTCTAAGAGGCTGCAGTGGGAACTCAGACCTGAAATAACCCCCCAGACAGCCCAAGCCGACCCAAGCCCAGCCCAGCCGTGGGTAACCCAGCCCAGCCCAGCCCAACCCAGCCGTGGGTAACCCAGCCCAGCCCAACCCAGCCGTGGGTAACCCAGCCCACTGCGATATTCATCAGCTCAAAGCCACACAAACACAAATGCGCTGAA
>JAIFZK010000206.1:850000-852500 GCA_027481765.1 Tenualosa thibaudeaui | reverse complement strand
TTATTTAGTTAGTTATTTACTTATTTAGAGTATGTTCTCCCCCTGAAATCTGTAAAAAATGGGTTGTGTGTGTGTCTGTAAATGCTAATGTTGTCTCTCAGAAAGAAGCCTATATATGTGTGTGTGTGTGTGTGTGTGTGTGTGTGTGTGTGTGTGAAACCACCAGTCCTATGTTCTAGGTATTTCTCAGAGGTGAAGCTTGCAGTGACACAGGGTATAACCCCATTATCATCACCTGAACACACATGCACAGAAACACTCTGATGGAGTCAATGATTTAAACAATACAACGATAAACAATATAACAAATAAAAGTGTGTGTGTGTGTGGTGGACTGGGCTATGACTCACTGAGTTTCCCCATGGTGGGGACATAGAGTACTGGCAGAATAGCAACAACATGATCACACACACACACACACACACACACACACACACACACACACACACACACTCAGGAATGCTCCAGCACCTGTAGTCATTGCATGTGTGCCAAAAGCCCAGCTGTCTGCATGGGCAGCTTTTCAGAACACATTCTAATCTGTCAGAAATGCTGACATGTTGCCACGGTAAGCCTACAGGTATCAGCAAGCCCACATGCTAACACTAACCTGCCCACACGTCCCTCTTTCAGTTGGCTACATGCCGACACTAACCTGCCCACACGTCCCTCTTTCAGTTGGCTACATGCTAACACTAACCTGCTCACACACACATCCCTCCTTTAGTAAGGTACGTGCTAATGCTAACCTGCACACATATCTCTCCTTTAGTAGGCTACGTGCTAATGCTAACCTGTTCATGCCTCTTTCAGTAGGCTACATGCCAACACTAACTTCTCTGCCTTTCAGTCCTTCAGTGGGCTATACCCTAACACAGGTGACATGCTACTGCTAACCAGCCCACAGATTCTCTCTTTATTGGGCTACAGGCTAATGCTAACATGCTAACTCCTTCAGCTCAGTAATGCTAACCTGCTGACATTTCTTCCTCAGTAGGCTACACGCTAACGCTAACCAGCCCTCAGAGTCTTTCTGTGGAGGTCAGCCTCCATGTTAAGCACCCTCAGCCCTTTCCCTCAGCACAGGCTCCCTCTGACAGGCTGTCAGCTCATACGGCCCCTCCTGCCACCAGGTTTAACAGAGTATCAGTTACAAAGTCCATTTTAGTGTTTAATAATCTGCTTACTCGTGGAGGAAAGGGGATTTCTGCATGGTGAGAAGTGAGCTCAATCCCATTCTAGAAAATGGAGATTGAATGGAGCCGCTCTCAGACACTGGGCTGGTATGTCTGAACAGGAGTGTGTGTGTGTGTGTGTGTGTGTGTGTGTGTGTGTGTGTGTGTGTACGTATCCCAGTCTACCTCTAGTCCAAATGTCAATGTAGAAATCAACAGTGGCAGAAGATCACTGGTCACATGCACCACAGTCAGATACTGTATCAGATGTGACTGTGGCCCCTCAAAAACACACACACACAGGTCCCTAAAAGAGGCCGGTCCTTCCTAGAAGCTTTCCATTATGGCTGATCAGAGCTGCTGAGTCACAGACCAGAGACGCCCGTCACACAAACAATATGGAGTCCTTCACACACATACACTCACACTCACACACGCACAAACACGCTGCTGACAGTATGATCCATGGGGGGGAAACTGGGCCCGGCACGCTGTGTGTGTGTGTGTGTGTGTATGTGTGTGTGTGTGTATGTGTGTGTGTGTCTATGTGTGTGTGTGTGTGTGTGTGTGTGATGGGTGCCAGGGTCCTGGCGATCATCAGTACTGTTGGCACCATGCCTACTGTTATTAGTGGTTGAAATCCAAGATGGCTTCACAAACCGCTCCTGAATTATGAAGCTGCACGTCAACAACCTGCTTCCTGCTCAGGGACCTCTACAGCTGTGCAAGGCTGTGTGTGTGTGTGTCTGTGTGTGAGTTGGAATACAAAACTATAACACTGCAGCTTGTATATGAGGTCTCTTATCTGTTTGAGTCATGTGTGTTTCTGTATATCTTTATGTTATCTGTGTCTGTGTGTGTGTCTGGGTACATACTGTGTGTGTGTGTGTGAGCACATAGTGTGTGTATGTGTATGTCTGTCTGAGTACATACAGTTTGTGTGTGTGTGTCTCTGTGTGTGTGATTATTGACAGTTTGTGTGTGTGTGTCTGTGTTTCCCACTGGAGTATTTGGAGTGTGTGTGTGTATGTATGTGTGATTATTTACAGTATGTCTGTGTGTGTCTTTGTTTTCATTTGGGGAGTATTGTATTTCTTTGTTGTGTGTTTGTGTGTGTGTGTGTGTGTGTTTGTGTTTGTGTTTGTGTGTGTGTTTGTGTGTGTTTGTGTTTGTGTGTGTGTGTGTTTGTGTGTGTGTTCACTCACTTGAGTGTGTTCTCCTGTGAGCCTCCAGCTCCTCCTCCTTGGAGAACTGATTGCCACACTGGTCACAAACGAGTGCTTTTGCTCCTGCTGTATAGAGAAGAGAGGAAACACACAAACACA
>JAIFZK010000206.1:795000-835000 GCA_027481765.1 Tenualosa thibaudeaui | reverse complement strand
CACACACACACACACATAAGTGTGTATGTCCTGGCAAGCTTATGGAAGAGACACAGCAATGTCTGTCCCCAGGCTTATGGTGGGGACAAACAGGCACAACTGTCTGTCTGTCTGTCTGTCTGTTTATCTACCTATCGATCTGTCTGTCTGTCTGTTTATCTACCTATCGATCTGCCTGTCTGTCTGTCTTCCTGATCTTGGAGAGCTGAAACTCCAGCTGTGTTAATTCCTCAGCAAGATCAGATCCCAGATCAGCTGCTCACCTGCTCCTCTTCAGCACCTGTTGTCTCTCACACCTCGTGGCCTCATCAGGCTGTTCCTGGAGCAAGGAGACGAAATGGCACTGCAAGCGTCAATCATGCAAGCGTCAATCATGCAAGCGTCAATCATCCTGGCATCACGCCAGTCACTAGAGGCTGAAGATGGACTATTGCAGCCTGCATGCTGCACTACTGTGTGTGTGTGTGTGTGTGTGTGTGTGTGTGTGTGTGTGTGTGTGTGTGAGAGAGAGAGTGCAGAGGAATAGTGAATGCACAATAGTGGCCATGTGTGTGTATGTATATGTGTGTGTGTGCAGTAGACTGGTGGCTGTGCAATAGTGTGTGTGTGTGTGTGTGCAGTAGAATAGTGTTCTGCAGATGTGCTGATGACTGCATGCCTGTGGTTTTGCTATGTTACTTTCACAAGTCAGCTTTTCCCCCCCAGGATGTGCCGAATGTGTGTGTGTGTGTGTGTGTGTGTGATCATGTATGAAACACCCGCTGCATCCAGGCCACTTCGTGACCACACCTCACCTGCACTCACACAGTTTTGGGGTCCTTTGCTTACCCCTGCTGGTGCCCCTGACAACCTGGCCACTCCAGACCACATGACCACTCCAGACCACATGACCACCCCAGATCACATGACCACCCCAGGTCCAGCAGAGGGCATTCTGGCCTTCTAGCTCTGCCCTAACTCAGTCAGCCACCTGCACCTCAGCCCCATGGAGAAATATTCAGATAATGAAAAACACTAAATACACACACACACACACACACACACACACACAAAGACATACAGACAGTGTGGTTGGACACGAGAGGGTGGTCCTTTCAAAAACATTTGACTCTGGATGTATTCCCCTCCTTCAAGTCAAGTGGGTTTTATTGTCATTTCAGCCATATACACTGGATAAGTGTCAAGTGGTGCAACATTTAAAATACATACAAAGACATTTGAGACAGTCTACATTTAGTGCACTTATGCTACTTTTAGCGCAATTAGGCTACATTTAGCGCACATACATTATAAATATGCATAAAGTGTCAGTGTCAGTACAAAGAACAGGTCCTTCCTGTTCTTCTAAAAGAGTTCAGGCAGCAGTCTAGTATCTCCAATCTAGTATGTCCCTGTGGAAATGAAGGGGACTGCGAGTAGTGAATCCCAAGGGACTCATTTCTTTAGGACTCCCTTATCTGGAACCACCAAAGCAGAACTGCCCACTTCCTCTTTGTGCTGCTGACGGACATGCGGCACCTTGGCTCCCAGCGCTGGATCAAACTCTCTACTGGTTTTAAGACGAATCTGGCTACAGTGGTGCGACGGGATATCATTCTTCTATATTGATAATGTTCGGTTCTGACACCTTAAGTGATTTAGCACACGCGTCTATTGAATTGGATTCTTGTTTGTGTCTGAAGCTATCTTAGTTCCCCATTCCATGTCTTATGAAAATGAGTAACCTAATTAAACAAGCACTCGATCTTCCACACGTTACTTATTCTCTCAAGAGCGTTTATCAGCTCCGCTCGTCTGTCAACACCGCTGGCGCTCGTCCGACCGAAATGGCGATTGAAACCTTATCCCTCGGAAAGACGCGCATTCCTCTCGCCATTATAAACAATGGAAGCAAACAGTTTTACGCAACGGATCAACGGTCGTATAAATAAATATTTAACCAAATCGTAAAGGGACACAATAGCATTCAGATCCCCCAACAAACATTAAAACATTAAAAAGTAAGTTTCTCCACAGACCAAAATCATTAGCGAAGAACCAAAATTAGCTAGGAACGTCGGAATGGTTTCCTGATGTATTTGGGTTTATATGGGTTATGTAAAGATCTGCAGAGCTATCTGAACCAGGAGTACACACAAACACAAACACACACACTCAAACACACACACTGCCCCAGAGAGCAACAAGTTTCCTTCTCCCCTCATACACGCAAGGAGTCAATCAGAGCAAACTGGCCCTGCAAACAACAAGTTTTAAATGACCAATAGTGCCATAAAATAAAACCAAATGCCCAACACTACACAAATATGAACCTCACACACACACACACACACACACACACACCACACCGACCGGAGGGAAAAAAGACCTGAATGTTAAACTGGGCTGAGTGAGAGAGCAGAACAAAAAGCATACTCAAGGGGTCAAAGGGCAAAAGCTTGACCTGACCCTGGAGAGTTGACCTGGCAGGTACTGATAAAGGCTGAAAGCCTCCTGTGTGCAGCAGATAGGGCGTCAGGGGAGGGGGAGGGGCAGCGGACGCTCAAGGGGGGCTTTGGGTCTAGACCGACTGGATTCCAGAGGAGCTTTAGACAATGGTGTGTGTGTGTGTGTGTGTGTGTGTGTGTGTGTGAGGTGGGGCTTGGCAGAAGACAGGGTGGACATGATTATACGCTGGGTGTGCAGGGGGCAGTGTGTGTGTGTGTGTGTGTTTGTGTGAGGTGGGGGTTGGCCTAAGGTTACCCAGCAAAACTCAACCCCCCACCCATCAGCCTGCAACTTTCAACTTTCTCCCCACACCGCCTGACCACTACCCTACCCACCATGATCAGTGCGCGTGTCTGTGTGTGTGTGTGTGTGCACATGTGTCTTATACACATACTCTTTACCACCATGGTCAGCATGTGTGTGTGTGTGTCGGTGTGCACATGTGTCTTATACACACACTCTTTACCACCATGATCAGTGTGCGTGTGTATGTGTCTGAATGTGTGTGCTTTACATATTTTTGTAAGTTGGACTTGTTTGTCTAAGTGTGTGAGTGCCTGGTCACTCTGGCTCTGTGTGTGTGTGTGTGTGTGTGTGTGTGAGAGAATGGACAACTGCCCGAGGCCTGAGAGCTTTGTTGCCACCCTGGGGGCAGTAGAACAGTGCAGCCAGAACAAAAGACTGCTCCTCTTTAGGGCAAACACAGAGAGATTGACAAAAGAGAGGTCAGAGAGAGAGGGAGGGATAGAGAGAGAGAGTAAGAGAGAGAGAGGGATAGAGAGAGAGAGAGCAGAGGTTAAAGATCATGGGGCCGTGAGACCACACCTCTCTTCTCAGTCAGTTGCTGATTGACCAACCAGAAGGCCATGAAACATAACCTACTACTGCCCAGCTACACACACACTGCATTAATAAAAATACAAATACAAATACACACACACACACACACACACACACACAAACAAAACACTCTATGCTGCATTAACAAACATTCACATACAAAAATGACATCACAAAATGTACACACTAAGGAAAAAAAAAACAGTTTGTTGACCAGTTTGTTTTTGCAACAGTTACAACAAGAAGTTCTTTTGTACTGCAGTGGGTTTGTCCATTTCCTTCTTGTTAATGTAGCTCATGTGAAATGTGTATTTCCATGATTACATTCCGAATTGTAAACAAATAAAGATTGTGTAATAAATATGGGTAAATGTAAACAAATAAACAAATATGGGTAAATATCTCCCAGGACTCCACACAGCACATCCTCCACCTCAAGAGCACAGCAGCCACTGCTGCTTTTACTGTACAGGATTAACACAATAACGCTGTACAAGTATGTGTGTGTGTGTGTGTGTGAGGGGGCCATTTACGATGGGTTTATTACCCTCGCTGGCTCCATGCAAACGGCCAGAGCAGCACTTCAGAGGGAGCAAACGGGTGTCTAGTGTGTGTGTCTGCATGTGTGTGTGTGTGTGAGATGGACAGGTTGAGTTGTAGCGTACTGCGCGCATGTGCATGCATGCACACACATACATATACGTGCGCACGCACACACACACACACACACACAGCCCTTTACAGCACCTACTTTATGTTCTCTTCCTTCTGATATCACTCACCACACTTCCTCCCTGTCCTCACACACACACACACACACACACACACACAATTTCCTTCCAGTTATTTCTCTTCCTCACTCTCTCCCTCACTGTCCCTCTCTCTCTAACACACACACACAAACAGGGCCTCTAATTAGCTCCTTTGTTAGCCTCTGAATAGTGTGCATGTGTGTGTGTGTGTGTGTGCGTGCGTGCGAGAGGCTGTAGTGCTCAAGGATCTCAGCACTTCCAGGGATTCCTCAGTAGCTCACACAAACACCTCCCATAATGCTTTGCAGTGCGCTGGGGCGGCATCTGCGGCTCCTTGGGCTGGAGGAGGGAGCGAGCATCAGCCCAGGACTAAATATGTACAGACAGCCCTGTGTACACGCGCGTGCACACACACACACACACACACACACACACACACACACACACACACACACACACACACACACACACACACAGTGAGTCTGCCACACACATAAACACACTATACACAGAAAGCCAGACAGCTACACAGTGCCAGACACACATGCAACCACGCACACACTCAGACACTCAGTCGTACTCACAGACAGGGACACACACTCACACACATTTCCCTTCAGGCACACACAGCTGAATCCTCACTTTACCTTTTCCTCAAGCGTGACTTTACAAATGTACAGTCTAAAAAAAAAGCTCTGTCTGTCTGCCATGGTCCTCTGCAGCAGCCCAGGCTGCTTGATGCTACTGCTATTAACTACTGCTACTGCTACTACTGCTACTGCTACTACTGCTATTAACTACTTCTACTGCTACTACTACTATTAACTACTGCTACTGCTACTACTGCTATTAACTACTGTTACCGCTACTACTGCTATTAACTACTGCTACTGCTACTACTGCTATTAACTACTGCTACCGCTACTACTGCTATTAACTACTGCTACCGCTACTACTGCTATTAACTACTGCTACTGCTACTACTGCTATTAACTACTGCTACTGCTGCTACTGCTACTACTGCTATTAACTACTGCTACTGCTACTACTGCTATTAACTACTGCTACTACTGCTATTAACTACTGTTACCGCTACTACTGCTATTAACTACTGCTCCTACTGCTACTGCTACTACTGCTATTAACTACTGCTACTGCTACTACTGCTATTAACTACTGCTACTGCTACTACTGCTATTAACTACTGCTACCGCTACTACTGCTATTAACTACTGCTACTACTGCTACTGCTACTACTGCTATTAACTACAGCTACTGCTACTACTCCTGCAACTGCTATTAACTACTTCTACTGCCACTGCCAATACTACTACTACTACTACTACTACTGCTACTGCTAACATTACTACGGCTGCTTCTATTGCTGATGCTAATACTACCACTGCTGCTACTACTGCTGCTGCTACTGCTGATGTTAATACTCCTGCTGCTACTGTTGATGTTAATATTAGTTAGGGTGAAAGCGGAGCGACAGGCACAAACGTTCATTAAGTTACATGTTCTATTTTCCCAAAGGGGAGGTGGGAAAAATTCCAATTTATGCAGATCAGAGTTGAACCCTCATTCGCTGATACAGAAGATCATTGAAAAGTTATATTGTGACATTATGTGACTCAAGTGCTGGACTGTTAGATGCTAATCACACACACACACACACTCACTCACATACAAATACATATTTCAAATGTTAAGTTTAGCAGATGTAATTTTGGGCCACCTTGTGTGTGTATGTATATGTGTGTGTGTGCATGCGTGTGTGTGTGTGTGTATGTATATGTGTGTGTGTGCATGTGTGTGTGAGTGAGTGAGTGTAAAAACATTTAAAACAGTAATTTGCTCATTGCGCCTGCACCAACATTCGCGGCATAGCTATCACCATGGTGACGGAGATAGTAAATAAAAGGTTAACCGTCAGTCATACAGAGTCCAACAATGCAATTGGCTACTTTCACTGCAGGGCAGGACTTCCAGTTTCTCAACTCCGCCATCTTTGCGTTACGAACCACTGCAATACATTTCTATGGAAGGACTTTTTAAGTGATGTGTCTCCTCCTGTATTGTCTCTGGCCCTACAGATCTGTGTGTTTGTGTGTCTATGGGATTTGCGGTAACTGTTATGCCTGTTGGTAAGTATAGCACACACTGGCACCTGCCTCACTCTACCTCAAATCTGAGCAAAGCCACCACAGTCCACATCGAGAGAGAGTGTGTGTGTGTGTGTATGTGTGTGTTGGGGGTGGGGGGGGTGGGGGGGTGCTAGGTGCATGCATACATCATGTGGTTCAAGAGAGTGTGTGTGTGTGTATACACATGAGTATGTGTGTATGGTGTGGTGACCTATGGCAGAGGTGAGTGCTGAGTGTATGTGTGTGTGTGTCTCACAGTTGAAATGTGTGTGTATGCACCCTTTTCTTTCCTTTCCCTCGTCTTAGACCACAGCTATGCGCTAAGGTCTGGGGTGAGGTGGATGTGTGGGTGGGTGAATGTGGGTTTATGTGAGTGTATATGTGTGTTTGTGTGTGTCTGTGAGTGTATATATGTGCGTGTGTGTGTGTGTGGGGGGGGGGGGCCTTGGCTTCATAACCTGCTGCAACTCCCATGAAACCAAACTACAGAGAGCAGAGAGCAACACCACATAACTGAGCCTAGCATAGCATAGCATAGCCTAGCATAGCACGTTGGTTAACACTAGCCTCAATTACAGCATGCAGAGGGGGGGAGTGGGAGAGGGAGGGGGAGAGAGAGGGAGAGGGAGAGAGAGGGGGAGAGAGAGAGGGAGAGGGAGAGAGAGGGGGAGAGAGAGGGGCGGGGGTTGGAGTAGACAAAAAGAAAAGGGGAACTTTGCAGCCTGGACTTGTTGCTCAATGCCTCTGGCCTCATTGAAGAGGTTTACAGAAGAACTCACACTTCCGGCCACAGCTGGTGCTGCTCACTGTATTCAGTCACACACACACACACACACACACACACACACACACACAGAGTTTAACAGGCACACACACACGCACACTCCGGCTCTCACTGCATTCACACAAACACCAGCACTCACATGGCTTAGTAACCACTAACACACAATAGCACTGCCCCCCCCCCCGCCACACACACACACACACAAATAAGACTGCTCTCTAAGAATGAGAGTGAGTGTGAGTGTGTGTGTGTGTGTGTGTGTGTGTGTATGCAGGAGCAGAGACGTGCAGAAGAGAGAAGGCAACCAATAATCATTATGTTAATAATTACAGTGCTCACACAGTCTGCCCCCCCCCCACACACACACACACACACTCACATACACACACACACACACACACACACACTGGTCCACTCCATCATGCAGTCAATAACCTAAACAGTCTCCATCACACAACCCTCTGACACACACACACACACACACACACACACACACTGCTCTCCTGACCACCTGCACTGCTGCCCGCCAGGGTAAGCCTTGGCCTCACTGCCCTCTCCGCTGACCAGAAAAGCCCCTTCACCTGACACACACACACACACACACACACACACACACACACACACACTAACAAGCTCAGGCTGACCATCTCTCAGGACCCTGAGATCTCTTTCTGGCTTTCATACACAACTCTGACATAACTGTCTAGTGGAAAACGGTTAGGACACAAAGGCATGCGTGCGCATACGTGTGTGTGTGTGTGTGTGTGTGTGTCACACGAGTCAAACATGGCCGTCTGGAGGAGGGAGAACGCAACTCAAACATGGCCATCCACAGGAAGGAGAACTGGACTCAAATATCCATGTGTCTAGAGGAAGGCCTGTGTGTGTGTGTGTGTGTGTGTGTGTGTGTGTGTGTAGGTGGGTGACTACATGTGTGAGTGTGACAGAATGAATAAGAGTGTGACTGCAAAAGGGGAGGATGAGAAATGAAAAACAAGTGTCAGTGTGTGTGTGTGTGTGTGTGTGTGTGTTATTTTTAAGCTGGCAGAATCAGATAGCACACAAGGTCCTCAGACAGGACACACAGGTTGTAGTTATTTGCTTCAAACCGTGCACAGGAACAAACTGGGGCGTGTGTGTGTGTGTGAGTGTGTGTGTGTGTGGTGGTGGTGGGGATCAGGTGTGCTATGGTTCACGTAACGTTTTTCAGACTTTATCTGTCTCTGACAGGAGTGTAGGGTCCATTATCCGCCAATCTGCACCGCATACACACACACACACACACACACACACACACACACACACACACACACACACACACACACTCCAAGCCGGTGGGGTTATCAGTTCTCTCTGATATGCAGAGATAAGAAACAGCCTCCCGTTTTAAGTGTCAACGCTCCAGTGTGTGTGTGTGTGCACATGTGTGTATTTCTGTGTGCACACCATGCAACCTTCACTTCATCCAGAAATGACACAGATGTTATAAGTGTGGCAGCTGACGCTCGCTCGCATGTGTACACACACACACACACACACACACACACACACACACACACCCACCCACCCACCCACAGAGGAAGGGAAAGCTGAGCTAAGCTCAGTTTGTGGCTCTGGCATAGAGCCAACCTGTGTTTATGATGGCAACACAGATATGATAGGGTCACATTCAACCCCATAAATCAGCCTGCTACAGCAACACAGCGTACACACACACGCACACACCAACATTTACATTTTACTCTGCAACACAAGCAAGCATTGTCATTACAATACATAAAAACACATACACACACGCACACACACACAATACATAAAAACACATTCACTGGAACACACCATTGACAGTATAAAACACACACTCCAAAACATGCACTCAAAATCTTCTGAAATACACTTGCACACTTAGAACACACTAGCTGAAACAGCCCTGGTGACACACATACACTAAGAAAATGGTTCCCAACACTGACCACTGATCAGCATCAGGAAACACACATTTCATCTCAATCCTACATGTGTGTTTTTCTGCAAATAAGCACAGAGTTAAAAGAATGCACTCCTGTTAAGATTCATTACAGCTAACAAACACCAGGACAGTAAAACACTGACACATTTGCCTATACCTGCACAGACATGCGCGCGCACACACACACACACACACACACACACACATTTCCCTGAAGAAATAACATGTCTGTCTGTGTATATGTCTTCATTTTAACATGCAGTCACATCAGCTGGTAAACATTTGATTTAGCCCCACTGGAAGAACAAACACAAATCTCAATGAGATATCAATATGGGTCTGTGTGTGTGTGTGTGTGTGTGTTGTATTATATAGACTGCAGAAAGAGGGGATCCATATTTCAGCTCAACTCCGCTCTGCCAGTGAAATCAAGAACTAAATATACACAGGAAATAGCCATTTACTGATGAATCCATTCAAACACTGACACATTCAACACTTGCACACGCCTGCTGACACACACACACACACACACACACACACACACACACACACACACACACACACACACACACTCTCTGCTCTGGCCAGACAGAGCTGTGACGTCTGGTAACAATTATGCTCATTTAAGTTGACCTGTTGGCTACCAAATAATCTTCAAATGAAGGCTATTTTTGCACATGGGCAGACACACACACACACACACACACACACACGGACAGACCGCCCGGCACATGACTAGATTGACTTGTTAATGCTAGACGCTCTAAAAAATGTTTCAATTGCAAATCATGGCCTGGCATTGAAAACACCAGTATTCAATCTAATTGGACAGGCAGCTGTTTTTAATGGAGAGATGGAATCTCATGACCAACACTGGATTTCCCCCCTTATCTGCCTTGAGATTTCACACAAATACACATCTGGCAAACAATGGGCCAGAATGCCTTGAAAATTGAATTAGGGCTGTTTAAGCACAGTGCCTTCGTGGGCACCGACAGAACGAATGGGAAAAATGCTGTGGGTCACCAGCTCCATGGTGAGATATTGAGGCGCACACAAAGGCAGCTTCACAAGGCCTGTGTGCCCTTGGGCAACTAACAGCATTAACTTTAATGTGGAGATATTCTTAAAATCCGCACCCATTTCTCACTGTGCGCAGACTGAAGCAGAGGCCTGTTTTACCGTGAATATATCGTCTGTGCTTCAGTCGCAGTCCAGGAGGAGCCACTAACCCCCCGACAACACACACACACACACACACACACACACACACACACACACACACACACACACACACACACACACACACACACACACACACACACACACACACACACATCCCTCAGCAACAGAGGCCCTCACCTGAGGTAGGTACAAAGGTGAAGACCACAGGAGGGGGCGAGAGGTTCAAGGCCTGCGTTAACTCCAAAGAAAATACCCCTGTCCCCCTCCCACTCTACTACCCCTGCCCCCCCTCCAGATACCCCCCCCCCCCCCGCAGCTGCCCCAGCAGGGCAGCCCTACAGCAGATCATTCTGACAGGGGTCTCCCCGCAGGCCCAGGGGTCACGCGCCGGGGTCAGCGGTCTGCTCCGCTCAGCGGCCCTCATTTCCTGCCAAGGAAACCTGGTCTGCACACCAGACAAATAGAGTCTCCTTGTGTAAGAGGGTAAAGAGGAGGAGGAGGAGGAGGAGGAGAGAGGAGGAAGAGAGGAGGACATCAGAGGAAAAGAGAGGAGGAGAGGAGAGGACGAGAGGGCATGTTGGTCAAAAGCAGGCCTAGCCTAAACACCACCTCCTCTTCCTCCTCTTCCTCCTCCTCCAGCAGAAGACCTAAACTGAATCCAATTAGGCCGTCCTGAGGGCTCACCCCCTCACCCCCCGCCACATCTGGCCAGCATCAACCGGCCGGCTGCCAGAACACACCCCAGTGTGTGTGTGTGCATATGTTGGGACCTACCTATGCTGCTCGACGGCTTCGCTGTCGGGGAGTTCGACCCCACAGATGTCGCAGCGGTCGTTGTGCGGCTGGCTCTCCTGCTTGACGGCGGCAGTGTAGTCGCCCAGCTTGCTGAAGAACTCCCGCTGCATGAAGCTCTGCTGCAGGAGGCTGCCGTAGGCACCCAGCTCCATGGACATGAGAGAGGGGGACATGGGCAGGCCCGATGCCACCGAGGCGGGCATGCCGGCGTGGTTGGGCGGCAGGGTGGAGTAGAGCGACGCCAGGTGGCGCTCGGCCAAGCCGGCCACGCCGGTCAGCCCGGCCGCCGGACCCACGTCCATCTGGACCTCTGGCACCCCGTCGTCACGGGAGACGTGCAGCTCACGGGCGCTAGTGATGACGCTGCTGCGGGTCGGGGTGCCCGGCCCTTCCTGTCCGCGGTTGGCGTCGCCTGCGCCCGCTCCGGTTCCGCTCCCGTTCCCGTCGCCGTTGCTGGAGGAGCCTCCCTCGTGGACGTAGCCCTCGTCCACCTGCATGACCTCCGTTTTGACCCGCTCCATGCCCGGGGGCGCCAGCGACCGGCCCAGACTCATCAGGCTGTCCACTGCTGCCTTGGTGGGGCTGAGGGTGGGCTGGCCCAGGGGAGACGGACCAGTGCCAGGAGCACGTGGGTCGCCTGCTCCGGACAGCGCCAGACGGTGGCGCGCGCCTGGCCCGAAGCCGCCCTCAGCGGTGGAATGTTTCTTGGAGACGAGTGAGCTCTTGAGGTGGCGTGCCCGCCGCTCCTCCTCGTCCTCCGTGCCGTTGTCCGTGAACGCCATCTCAGAGTCGTGCTCCTCGGACGACTGGATGGTTTCCAGGATCTTGAGGCACTGCTCCTCGATGTACTCGATCTCCAGGATCTCGGCAGCGTACAGCAGGTCGTCCAGATCCTCCAGCTTGGCCTGTAGGGTGGCAGTGTAGGCATAGTCCAGGATCTGCTGGAAGGTCTTTGGGGAGAGGAAGTCCAGAGTGTAATGCTGACTGCTGCGGTGGAACAGGATCTCAAACATCTTGCTGGTGCAGGCCAGGACGGTGCGGTGAGCGTGGAACTCCTGGTTGTCCACCATGATGACCACGTCGCAGAGCGTCCCCGACAGACGCATCTGGTTGGCCTTGTGTAGTAGTGCCGTGGGGTGGCTGGGGTTCTGTAGGTGGATGGTGCCCATCTTACTCAAATCCATAATGGCCGCTCCAGCGCTCCAGTCCAACTCATCAGGATCCGCTGGGCTCGGGGGCTTGCTCGCGCTTCCTGTAAACAAAACAACGTCCAGTCTGTGGACGCAGGAGACCAGGGTCAGTTCTAGCCTCTCCACAGCAACGTCAGCCCTCACACCACCTCACGACTGTGCTGAGGCTGGAGATGTCTGCTCAGAGTCTACACTGGCATGGACATCACAACTGCTCATTCCAGTTAAATCTAATTTCTCTGGTTTAAGACTCGCCTCCGACAGGCCCTCAGGCGCTAATGTGCTAATGCTAATCGTCCACCAGCGCTCCGTCTCAACTCACACCACGTTAATTACACTCCTTTAGACTAAAACACACTTCTGCTGGGCAGAGGACAAACCAAAACCCCAGTGTGAGATCAGTTAGGCAAGTGGCTACCTGAGTGTGTGTGAGTGAGGTAGTGAGTGTCTGAGTGTGTGTGTCTGCTTTAAACCTGATAACAATCTGTGCAAATCTTATTACCTGAGCAACCCCAGAAAATTGTGTTATGTTGCTGTGCTGTTGTACTCTACTCTGTGTTGTGGTGTTGTACTACTGTGCTGTTGTGCCTCCCTCATCACTCCAGTGTGCCGTGTTGTTGCCCTGATTTGTAGGTGTTGTCTTGTGCTCTTGTTCTATGCTCTACTCTGTGCTCTTCTGTCAGGGTGGCGTACTCCGCATCACAGGATGGCGTACTCCGCGTAATGCGTTTCTTATCACAGATTCCCTGAAATCCAGGGATGTGTTCCACGAACTCACGCCTGTGCCATTTCTAAACAACACTGGCAACATTTCAGGCATTTTATGCTTTCA
The DNA here is from genome assembly GCA_027481765.1 of Tenualosa thibaudeaui. Lineage (NCBI taxonomy): Eukaryota > Metazoa > Chordata > Actinopteri > Clupeiformes > Clupeidae > Tenualosa > Tenualosa thibaudeaui. Next base: position 822,016 of record JAIFZK010000206.1, on the reverse strand, counting down.
AGCACACACACACCGATACAGTGCCTTTATCTCCAAAACAAGACCTACTGGAATAACTAGAGAGAGTTCCTCATCTCATCATTGTCAACTGCCAATGTGTAAACCAAAGAAGTAAATTGATTGACTTAAAGTGATTGTATGGGGAGACTAAGTCAACTTGTAAACTAATTTCACTATGTGTGAACATGTCACAAATATCAAAAGCAATGAATAGCAATACTTTGTATAAACAGAATACAAATAACAGGACATTAAACTGCAAACAACAGGTATACAAAAATGCACTAATATAGAAAATATTTAGTCTCTTTTTGAATGTATGATAATTTAAAATCTGTTCTAAAAATCACAAATAAACAAACTGAAATTTAAAATAACCTATGTGTGACTTAACCCAATATATGGTTAAACTGTACAAACAGATGTCTTTTTTTATTAATAATAGTTTGGGAACAGCAGTCGTGTGTGCTACCCCAAACGGGACTGGAACTCCGCACACAATAAAATACACTTAACTGTACATTTTATATAAATAACAAACTTAGATAAATAACAATTATTTAATTCTGAACAATTCCCTAAAATGAATCAAAATATTTGTGTGCTCATGCGAAAATGCCAAACAAACGCCAAAGATGATTAAGGAAAGGCCTAAGAAAATACATTCAAATCTACATTACAAACGAACAAGAACAGATTCATATAACAGAGTAATGCAAAGACATGTTGTAGGACTATTAAAATATTTTTGTGTAGAATATATCGGCTGATATTCTTTCAATTAGATCAACAGACGTAGTCTTTCAACTGTCCACGTGTGAGACATTATCGCGCTGCACCGTGAGCTCGCATAGTCTAAAACTGGAGGACAGAGACGTTATTGCGTCTAGACACTTTGTATCATTTTCAACCCGTAAATCGTAACATATCGCAGAAATCCTGATCGACTGAGCCCTTCTGTGCCATAAGGTTACCCCCTCTCTCTTCCCTCGTCTGTGAGCAGTCTGGTAGAAGCTGTGCGATCCGACGCCTACATCATGGTATCATGAGCGCCTTTAACCAATTACCCCGCTCTGCCTCCTGTCTCTCACACTCACCGAGCGCTTAGATGATGATAATATTAGATCACAAATCAAAAACGAGCACAAGTCATTTTTCTTTACCATGAGAGGCACCGTCACAAAAGTTATCAGGAAACGGTGTGAGGTTTAGGTGAAATGTTTTCGGGTTTTAGCCCGGGTTCACAGCATAGCTTCCATCTGCCTAAGCGACTATAGTATGTGATTGGCCTATATTTTTTAGAATATATATTTGATTAGGGGTTGACAAGGTCAGACGCGCGTCGAGTAGGGTGGGTTAGGATTGAGCACTGCCTGCCACCGCGGATCGTCGCCACTTCTGCATCACCAAATACGTGCTCCGGTTTACAACGTCAAATTCCCCACCACTCCAGACATCCTCGCGACTTGAAGGAAAACCTGTAGGAGCCTACAGTCGTTTTAGAAAGGAAATGGACTCGCCGACACCTCAAAATACTTCACATGAGACGCAACAGTCCGCACGGCACGCTGAGATGCACGATTCTTCAGCGTCCAAGCGAACAGACAGGATTCTCATTACTTCACGGCTGAGCAAGTTCATTTACTTTTGCCTACAAGCGAAGGTTTCTATTAAATTTAGACTACTCATCGACTGCCCTGACAACCGTCTGGCCAACGCTGAATAAATAAACATTTCCCGTTCTGCGCTCCTAGACATGCTCTTAAAACAAAAAGGTAACAAGACAGTAGACAGTTTGTAGCGAACGATCAGAAGAATTCGCCGTATTTCAAAGCAACACATTGTCTGAATGTCTCCCACTGTAGATGCGTACACACGCATGACATGGAAGAGTGACATTTGCGCACATCTAGCTCAAGAATCGGGAGTTATTTTGAACTTACCTGGGATTGACCCTTATTTCATGTAGTGCTGTTATGACGGCATTCGCATGGTTAGGTACTGTAGTTTACAATGCCCGCTCCTCGCGCACTAAGCCAGGACTCCGTGCGGGTTAGCAAATCATTACCGCGGTGACGTCAGGCCATTGACTCACACTCGTTGCTCGCGTTCATTGAGAGCGAAAGGGAGCCATCTACGGGGCTGTTTCTGAGCTCCGAGTAGATTAATTGTTTTGGAAACGAGCAGGTTAATTAATAGACGACAGCAAGGGAAACCCTCGGACTTGCAGGTCATCGCGCGCAATCTTACAAAGCACCAGTAAAGGAAACGCTGAGCTCAACTAAACTTTTCCAAATGGGCCGTTCCGCGAGTTGACCACATGTAGACTACTCTGAGTCCACAAAACGGCCACTCTAAGAAGATTACATTATTTCACTTTCACACGGTTACGTTTTATATTTGTGAAACAGCAAATATTTGTAAGTAAGAAAAGGGAGTGTTGTTTGCAGCCGAGACTTAATGCATATATCTATGAATGAATAAATAAATAGCCTCCATTTTAAAAATCAGATAACTGCATAGTGATGAGTGAAATGTTTTCAGGTGGAAGTAGAAGGTTCGAGATGGATGGGCATAATTCTATCTAGTTGTGAAAAACGCAGCTCCTCAAAGTCCTCGAGTGTGCTTGTGACCTCACGTGGCACTGTCCACCGACCTTCTGTCTACCGGTCTATGGCCGGAGCGGCCATATTATTTTATGACCGGATGTCAGGTTTGGGCGTTAAAGTTGTGTTTCCCGCGATAAACAACTACCAAAACTGTTCTCTGTGTGCTCTTTTCACCGGGCGTCGTTGCTATGCGTGTGTGTGTATGTTTGTGACCGCCTAACCACAGACCCAACGTGCGACAAATGGAACATTTTAAACGGTCGAGCACCCGTGGTCACTCTGGGTTTGTTTTCGCTTGCATTTTCAGGTGTTCTTCGCAGATAAGAGCTCCGAAGTTTATGATCTTAACCACAGCAGACAACTCAAATAGCCCAGCCGCTCCAAAGTCTGCACTGGGCTCTGGCAGGGGCTATCTGCGTGTAGGTTTTTGCACCAAAACTCCTAACAGACCACAACGCACCAGACCAGCGTGTTTGCCACAGGCTGGCCTTTCGCTTATTTTCTTATGTGTCCTGTTGTAGGCTGCAAGACACTCATCATTTTATACTAATCTTGTCATTATGGGCCAGACATGTTTGGAGACAAAATCTGCATCATCCACCTTACAAGAACATACATAAAATATTTATGTAAGGCATAATATTGAATAATAATCCATCTTAGTATTGAAATCACACCCATTTGAATAGTCCTGTTCATTCCCTCCCTGCCCATACAGATGTTATTGTGGCGTCAGCAACCAGCCCTCACTCTGTGCTCCTCAGCAGTCTCCCCCAGATATACCCTTACAAATACTACTGTCCCTTCTGTAAAACTACCCCCAAACATTTCTGGGTCCCATTGTATTAGCGCACTTTGAAAGGTTGACTACCCTTAAAAGGGCTTATCTGTGTGAGCGGCCCAGAGTGGGTGAATGGACAGCAGCCTCTAAAGCTGCACCCTGCCGGAGCAGGTCAGAGGAAGAGGGCAAAGGGAGAGTCGGATGAACTTTTTTGTCTCTACTTGACATGCTGATTGTGCTCACGGCACAGAGGCCCACTAACTGAGTCGGGTATTCAGCGTCTCAGACAACAGAACCTGGACGTGGAGCTTTGAAGAAGCAAAATGACTGCAGGAGCCAAAATGTGGAAATGCAATTGGTGGGAGGGAAAAAAAGAATGAGAATAAAAATATTTGGCCTGTTGCAGAAGTGTGCCTGAAGGGCTCAGGGCAGTGTGTGTGTGTGTGTGTGTGTGTGTGCACATGCACTGATTTTAAGATTGCTTCAAAGGTGCAGCAAGTGTGTGTTTCATCAGCCTCTTATTGCAGCCAGATTTGTGTTTAAAACTAAATTCCATAGTAATTAGCGTCATGCAGTGTACGGTGGTATTTTCAACTGGCAAACTTGCACACATCTTACACTGCTTCTTACACAAACACACACACACACACACACACTGCCCAATTTTAGGCATCAGAGGACAAAACCAGAGCTTTGGCCCCTCCTCTCTCTGTCTTTGAAGAAGCAGGAGTGACATTCCTCTGTATGTGGGCGCAGATCAATAGGCAAGGCTCCTGTGTGTGTGTGTGTGTGTGTGAGAGAGAGAGAGAGAGAGAGAGAGAGAGAAAGAGAGGAGTGCCCTGCTTCTGCTCCTCCTGAGCTGGTCTGCCTTGCTCCTGCAGAGGAGATGAGTAGAGTAGAAGAGTCTAGTGTGTGTGTGTGTGTGTGTGTGTGTTTGTGTGTGTGGAACATATCCTCCGCTCTCTTGTCCCTCTCCCTCTCCCCACACACACCCAGCTGCTCTTGCACAAGCACAATTCCAAATTCTTTCCGGCCATTGTTCACCTTTGGGGGGGGGGAGAGAACCCTTCACCCTCTGCACTGTTTAACCAGTGGAGCGCTCACAAACAACGGACTAATCATATTACAGTGTCCCTGGGAAACAACTGACCACTATCCACAGGGAATCGTCACTAATCCCATAGAAAGGCATAGTGTGTGTGTGTGTGTGTGTGTGTGTGTGTGTGAGAGAGAGTGTGTGTGTGCTTTTCATCTCCTGTCTCTTGTAGTGGCCTGAGGGTGGGGAATCCTGTAAGCACTGAAGGATGTAGGATCTATTCAGTGTGCTAGGGGGTGTGCTACTGCGCCAGGAGAGCGGATTAATATGGGCTTCTCCTGAGGAGCCAGGCCTGAGGACTAATTAGAGTTTATGAATACAGCACACGCACACACACACCACACACACCCCACACACACGCATGCACTGTTTGTTAAACTTCTGGACTGGAATCTGACCAGGTGCTGTTGACGCAGAAGGGAGCTTCTTGAGGGTCAAGATACTACCGGTTAATGTCAAAAATTACTCACAAACTCTATGTGAACAAAGTGGATGAACGTACACACACACACACACACACACAAACAGCTTCAACTCAGAAGGACCCAATGGATGGATAAAGCGACCTGCACCAGAGCAACATTCCTTCATAGTTCATTTGTTTATCTTAGCATAGCATTTTTAAATACTGACTTTCTCAAGGCAGTATTTTAGACAGAAGCTGAGCTGAGGTATGAACCTAAGGCTGGATGCTCAACTACTATGAGGTGAAAAAATAACCAAATGATCATTCAAATGAAATAACAAAAACAAACCCCCCCAAAACTAAATATCCTCTGCTGTTACCCTAGGGGTGGCCAAACTACAACCCAGAGGCCGATTGGAATCCTTTGCCCCCTTTCCTGTGGTCCGTCAAGAAGTCTCAAAATAAGATGTAATGTGGCCTATTGTTACATGAATCTCATATCACCCTCAGCAACACTGGTTCTGATTAACATGACAATCCATGCCTGACTGGATCATGTAATGTAATATTTATAACTTTAGGAAAATAAACAATAAAAAACGTCTACCTTAAATCCGCTAAAGTAAATCTAATCGATCGTGTGAGCAGAATTACTTGCCACAATTCCTTACAGGAGGGTTGCTGAACTACACTAGCTGACTTCCAAGTCCTGAAAAGATTTTCAAATTTCAAGTAGCCTCGGTTTTTTCGGTGTCAAACTGTTGAAACGGCGCCATCTTGAGGTTTGCTGAGGCTAGTGCTAGCTGAAGTCGCCTCGGATATTTTACAGTAGATCAGTGCGCTCCAGTACTAGCAGAGCAGAGACATGAAATCAGACATGAAATCAGACGCTAAGTTATTACTGGCGTGATGTGTCTGGCTCAATTCAAAGTTAAAAACCAGGAGGATCTAACTGCTTCGAGCCCGAGCCGCCTTCATAGGCCAACCTGGTAGAATAGACTGAGATAGAGCGCTACATAATTATTAAGTTCTTAATTAATAATAAATAAATAAATAAGTCTAATGTCTGCTGTCTGACGGGGAAACAACACTTCGTCTCATATTTATCTTATCATTAAAATATTTGGTCATTTCACATAGGTCATTTAATAAAAAGTTTGGCCTATTTATAGGGCTACTTTATCAAAACTTTATTTGGCAGACATTATCTCTGGTAAAACGATCGTTTTGCATTTCAATATTTTCTACGATCATTTCAGATGATTTCATCATCAATTATAGACTACAGTCCTGCAGACCTGTCGGGTAATGCAATGAAATGCCGTCTGGTGGCTAGCAGGAGTGTCTTTGCGCCGCCTGCTGGACGAGTGAATGACAATTCCACAGTTGCTCTTTAGGAAAAAATGGCTCTGTTCAGTAGGCTGCTGGCTCCGGGCGGAAGATGCTCTTATTCACTGCCAGGAAAAAAGCTCTTTGTGGCGCTGCCGCCAACTCCCCCGGCATATGAACTCTCCGAAATGGGAGGGTACTGCGGCAGGTCAGTTGAACATAATTCAAAGTGAGTGTGTGCTGGGAAGAACAGGAAGTCCCGTCGCAACCGAACCCAAAATATCCTAAAACCTGAAGGCGCACATTAGGAGAGGAGGCTGCAGCATTAGCCCGAGGAGGCGGCCACGGACGGAGCACGCACTCTGTACCGACGCAAGCCTGGTTACCTAAGCAAGCATCGCTGTCGTGCTACAATATAGTAAAAATATATTACTATATTGTAGTATGACAAAATATAGTCATAAAAATACACACACATGTGTGTGTGTGTGTGTATATATATATATATATATATATATATATATATATATATACACACACATACATACATATGTGTGTGTGTGTGTGTGTATATATCTAGAGGCCGGACATCTGAAATACACCCACAAGACACATTTGAAAAAAAGAGATCCTTTAATATTTTTGTTCATCAGGGTTAGTATTCAGTGGTAACACTTTCATGGTCCAAACCAGATCTGAGAGAAGAGTGGCCATATCAGGCCCCACCTGAGCAGAGGAGAGGCTGAACACAGGTGTGTGAAAGGAGCTGACCAATGAGACACCGTGAACCTTCAGTCTTCCACAAGCTAAAGAGGAGAACAATTTCTTTCCAGGATTTGGGGAATTCTCATCCACCCCTCCTTCCTAGTCCTGTCCTAGTCTGACCCAGATAGATGAGGTATGACAGGCTTTCTGCAAGGCTGCGTCTCAGAAAGCAAAGAAAACCCGGAGTGAAAAACAAAACAGAACAAAACAAAACAATCGAACAAAAATACACACACTTGCTGTCTGAGTAAGAAGGGCCACTAAGCACAAAAAATCCTTATCTTGTCAGAGTCTATTCCAGGGCCTTGCGCACACATGTGTGTGTGTGTGTGTGTGTGTGTCCACAACAGCTAGACCTGGAGTGAAAGCAGTTGTGTGATGTCCTTGTCAAGAGATTTTAAGAGATGAGATGCATGTCTGCATAAACACAGTTACATTCCCAGCCCCCCCCCCCCCACCCCACCCCCAGTAGGACCTAAAAGCCTCAGATATACAGTCAAAGTACAAGCATAGAGATCATCACTTTAAAGGCAAGATTCCCCCCACCAACAACTGCATCAGGCCTGCAGCTGCTCACCCCCAGCTTCAGGCTTATGTGGTGTGTGTGTGTGTGTATGTATGTGGTGTGTGTGTGTGTATATGTATGTGGTGTGTGTGTGTATGTATGTGAGTATGTAAGTGTGCTATACACTATAACAGGTGCCATGTGTGTGAGTGGGTGTGTGAAGTGTGTGTGTGTGTGTGTGTGTGTGTGTGTGTGTGTGACCCCTACGTGTGATTACAGCAGCAGGCTGAAGCCACAGATGTCACTGAAGCCAGGGAGTGGTGGATACCCACTAATATGGAATGTGTGTGTGTGTGTGTGGGAGAGAAGTTGTGCGAAGTGTGTATTTGTATGTGTGCACTAAGCATGTGTGTGCATATGAGTATATATAAATGTGTGTGTGAGTGTATGGCCTGGCTCAGATTCGGCCTCGAGACATAGGCGACTCCGTAACCATGGCGGCCCGAGAGCCGTCGTCATGGGATCGTAGGCTTAAGGGAGGCTGCGCTGGGGGTGGGAGGCAGAGCTCTTCCTTTAATGTACAAAAAACAACCAATCAGACAGCCATGCAATAACTGACACCATGGCAACGACCACAGAGCGATACACAGTTTGGTGGACCCTCCTGAGTCAGTCAGGAAACTGGACACTGGACTGCATGACCAAACTGGGCACAAACCCTCATTGTTTACTTCGCTTTGAATTTTTTTTTGGAACGTGTACAAAGTTGGATTTATTAACACAGTCACGAGTCACGAGTTAGTGCACGAGCAGGCAGTCAGCAGTAAGAAGCCAACTGCTCTCTGCAGAACACAGTACAACACAGGAGCCATCCATCTCCTCCCACACACACACACACACACACACACGGGCTAAGTAGGGCTTTAAATAATAGTGGGATTAGTGGCCAGAGGTGTGGATATTCACCTACAGACTCCCCTACAGGCCCACATTAGACACATAGCAATAAAAGAGCCTGTATGAAGAGAATACACACTCTAGATGGGAACATTCAGTGTTAAATTACAGGACCTCACACACACACACACACACTCTGAGCATGCCTGACTTGATCCTGCTCTCCTGTATTAATTGTAGGCTGCATGGTCATCATTGACAGATGAAGGTCCAGGTGATGCCGAACAGTGTGACCCAGCAGACCACCTCAAGGTGACCCAGCAGACCACTTCAAGGTGACCCAGCAGACCACTTCAAGGTGACCCAGTAGATCACCTCAAGGTGACCCCTCAGGAGTCTACCCCTCCCGTGACAACAAGGTACAAAAAAGTACAAGAATTATCATCATTTTACACGCAAACAAGGTGATAGAGAAATGCTAAAATAACTATAGGGCGATATATCCCATAATATTCATCTGTCCCCAAGAGACCCATGTATGATGTCTAAATCTTTATTTCATCTGGTTTAGGCCACTGGGGAAGCAGCAGCTAAAAACCTTTAAGCCCCACTGACAACATTACTGGACCTATAAGATATGATGCAATCTTGCCTTTGGATGATGTGTGTGTATACATGTGTGTATATGTGTGTGTTTACATGGAAGTCACCAACAGGTGACTAAGAATGTCCTCAGGCTTGGCTACACAGCCTCACACACACACACACACTCACACGCACACACACATATAGATAAACTGACATGGTGGTTGGTTGGTCATGAGACTGCATTAAGTGCACTGGAAACACACACACACTCTGTGACCACTGCAAAGGGAGCGGCCGTGAGTGTGTGTGTGTGTGTGTGGGTGGCGGGATCATGCTTGGCTCTCAGTGCTGTTGGTCAGAGTGGGGGGGGCAGAGGGGGGGTCTACGGGGGCGGGGCCTTTCTTCACGTCAGGATCCTCCATCGCAGCTTTGCTCTTTTCAACCAAGGCGCTTTTCCTGCAACACATGAACACACTGTTACACACACACACACACACACAGCATTACATGCACATGCATTCATGCACACACACACACTTTTCCCCTCTGTCACACACACCTTCAGCTACTCTCTATACACAACCACACTATTACATGCAAACACATATACACACACACTCACTCACTCAAGTCTATACCACATTGTTTGTGAACCCATGCAATTACACTACTACTGTGTATGGACCAGTTTATAGTCCAGGAGTCCAAAGTTGCTAAACCAGAACCAGAACCCCCCCCCCATCTGTCCTCATACCCCTGCCTGAACCAGTCGTCTGAAGAATGAGTACAACACTTGGTAGAACAAACAGAAAAATGTGCAGCGTCACGTTTGACAAATGATTTCATAATTGACATTAAGTGAGAACTGCAAAGAATCATCTAGAGAAGCCATTAGTGTCTCATCCAGGTAACATGGCACCTGTGTCTGGGACGTGGTGTCTCATCTGACCTCAAGAACATGGCACCTGTGTCTGGGATGTGGTGTCTCATCTGACCTCAAGAACATGGCACCTGTGTCTGGGATGTGGTGTCTCATCTGACCTCAAGAACATGGCACCTGTGTCTGGGATGTGGTGTCTCATCTGACCTCAAGAACATGGCACCTGTGTCTGGGATGTGGTGTCTCATCTGACCTCAAGAACATGGCGCCTGTGTCTGGGATGTGGTGTCTCATCTGACCTCAAGAACATGGCACCTGTGTCTGGGATGTGGTGTCTCATCTGACCTCAAGAACATGGCACCTGCGTCTGGGACGTGGTTACCATTTGCAGTCGGAGCTCGGTTTCCAAATCATTTTCTGAGCTCAAAAGCAGGAAGTGATAAAATTGCACACCCCTGTGATTTGGGGCGTCGGAGGCCTCGAAGCTGCTCAGAGATGAAATTTCCAATATGGTGCCGCCCATGAGTAGTGAAGCAGAGCCAAAAGGATATACTGTTCATTTGCAGTTCAGTACTATTTCAGTTACATTTGTAGAAACAAATCTCTTCTATCTGTATATTGTTATGATGTTTGTTTGTATTAAATGCTGTGTGATGCCCCATTCTGAACTGGCATTGCTATCAGCTAACTGCTAGGAACAGACAATGCTAACAGGCGATGCTAGCCTCTAACGCATTTCACCTCGCTTTATTAAAAATTCGGCTTCTTTTGGCAAATTGAATGCACTAGAACTTCAACGTCAAAGACACTCAGGCCATATCAGCTGAAAACTAAGAGTTGCAGAGCTCAACAGCTCTTAGGCCAAACAGTTTTGCAGTTGCATATCTCATATGACAATGAATCCATGGTCACTGGGTTGGGGCCCAACTGTCCCTCTGGGTCTGGTAGTGTTGATCCTACGTGGTTCTTATCTGTAAATACTCATCAAAACCATCATCGGCTGATGTGTGTGTGTGTGTGGAGATGGACTTGCTAGTACTGCCCATGACATGAACACACACACACACACCTCATGTTTACTAAGTGTCATCAGGTTGTCATAGAAACCACACAGCGACTTCAAGGAGCAGCTTTATTGACTGACACTCTTCATTCTTGTCAAGCAACTTTTGTCTCCTGAACCACAAACTACATGTCACACACACACGGTGAACGTCAGCACACACACACACGTCAGCAGGCGTAGCTGTGAAAGGTGTGAGTGAGGGTGAGAAGAGCCAACACACACACATACAGAGAAAAAAAGAGACACACATACACACAAACTGACACAGACACAGACACACACACTTATGAAAACAGTAAAATATGGAGATGGGTTTCCAGTGAGAGCATGCCACACACACACGCAGACACACACACATGCAGGCACACACACATGCAGGCACACACACACACGCAGGCACACACACAGGAAACACATAGCGGGGTGCGTACTGGTTGGGTTGAGGGTCAGGGGGGGCAGTGAAGTTGCGGGGGGCCTCAGTCTCCGGTTTCTCCTGGGGGGGCGGCTCTGTGCCCGCAGGGGTGTTAGGGGTCAGAGCGCTCGGGGGGGTCTCGGAGCGTGTCTGGGCTGGGGGGGTGGCGGGGGCGCTACGTCTGGGGGCGCTAGGGGGCGTGCCTGAGGCAGAGGAGGTCCTGCTCTTTACCCTGGGAGGAGCAATGGGAGGGGTGGAGGGTGCCACTTTAGCTGGGGGGGTGGTACTACTGGGAGGTGGGGTGGCCGGGGCTGGGGTGGCAGGAGGGGTGGGTGCAGGGGCAGGGGCTGCAGGGGCAGGTTTGGGGGTGGATGCAGGAGGGGTAGGTGCAGGTCTGGTGGTGGGGGCAGGAGGAGAAGGGGCAGGTTTGGGGGTGGGGGCAGGAGAGGCAGGGGCAGGTTTGGGGGTGGGGGCAGGGGCTGCAGGGGCAGGTTTGGGGGCGGGGGCAGGAGAGGCAGGGGCAGGTTTGGGGGCGGGGGCAGATTCTGATGGGGGGGCGGAGGTGAGGGTGGTGCTCTCGCTAGTCGGGCTGCTGTCACACGTGTCAGAGTTAGTGGCCACAGACAAGGGCAGGTCCAGAGCAGCTGCCCCAGGGTCAGCCTGCTGCCTGTGAGACACACACACACACACACACACACAGGGAGGAGAGAGAGGTAGGAGAGGGGGTGTGGTAAGGGGTGGGGTGGGGTGGTGGGGTTGGTTCACGTCAAACAGCAGGTAGAGAATAGGGGCAGTGCAGCAAGAAAACATTTGAGACAACAAACAAACAAACAAACAAACAAACAAACACAGAGCCATGTGGAGCCTCTGCACTACTGTTTACACACACAGGGGGGCGCTCAGAATTCAGGAGAAGAGAAACACGCTGTTCTAACACCAACAACACTGAACATACAGAGTGCGCACGCACAGACACACACACAGACACACACACACCTGTGTTCAAGCTGTGACACATTTATGATTTTATTTTAGCTGATTTTACACACTAGCTGAATGTTTCCTTCTGACTCAGAGACACAGATATCGGCACCACCATCAAGACAAAAATGTGTGTATGTATGCGTGTGTGTGTGTGTGTTAATGTGCATGTGTGTGTGTGTGTGTGTGTGTGTGTGTGTGTGTGTGTGTGTGTACTCACTCTGGTTCAGTGAGAGGGGTGGTCTCATTAGGTTCAGTGTTCCCCCCCATGTCATGGTTGGCAGTGGTCTCTTCCTCCGTTCGCATCTCCATGATGGGCTGATTCGACTCGCCTTTTCTGGGGAAGAGAATCATCATGACTGTATGATAAACTGGCCAATCAGAGACTGCACATGGAGAAAAAAGGACCAATCAGCTCACTCTGAGCAGAGACTGACCAGAGCGTTGCTAGTGGCCCCAGTGTAGAGCAGACCAATCAGGTCGCTACTGGTGGCCCGCCAGTCTAGAGCAGACCAGTCAGGGCGCTGCTAGTGGCTTAACCAATCAGAGCGCTGCTAGTGGCCCACTAGTCTAGAGCTGACCAATCAGAGAGCAATCAGGATATGATGGCTTTGATTGGCTGCATTTGGTTAAAATTGACCTTCATTGCTGGGGCAGATCTCTTTCTTCATATATACTCTGTACTGAAGTCTGGTTACACACACACACACACACACACACACACACACACACAATATAATTGTTGTTTGATGTTGCCTCCTGCTGGGTGAAGTCAGTGTAGCTGTAAATAAAACATCTAACAGTCTGGGCAAATGAGCACATGCGCGCACACACACACACACACACACCTGCACAGTGTGTGTTACTCACATGTAGGAGGCCTTGCCCTGCTCGATGTCCTTGCTTTTGCTGCCTGGGCCTGTCTTGCCACAGAGGTTGACGGCGATGCACATGAGCAGTCCGCAGCGGTTCAGGAAGTAGCAGGTGACGTCCACGGCAACCAGCAGCAGCACGAACACCACGATGAGGATGGCCACGATCACGCCCGTGTTCAGGTTCGGCCCGTCACCCAGGGAATCTGTGTCAGAAGGAGGAACAGCCTGGGTCTCACACTCCTCTCTCCAAACAAAACTGAATCAACACAGCTGAGATCATTACAGAAACACACTCCAGGCGGCGACCTTGGGGAACTCCACAGGCCCTGCCTCACAGGCAGCTACTGCACACAAGCTAACTGATGGGGCACAGGAAAGCAAAACTGAAATAAACCTCACTGTGCCTCCATCAGTTAGCGCTAGCCGCTGTTTCGCTAATTACATCTATGCTGCACCATTTTCTTGTTCTCATTAACGTCAACAGGAATACTGATTGATTCACACCAGACTTCTCATTTAAAGGGGACATAGGAGGGATGAATGGAGTATTGTACCTTGTTCTCTGATGTTAAAATAGAATATATTTAACTTTAATCTATAAAGAATAAGCTCCTGTGCAATTTTACAGGCCCAATTAAAACCTTGTGTTTAGGCTGGAAATAGTCCTTTTGGCTAAATGGCGCCCTCTTTGGCAACCACATTACATGTAGGGCTTTTTACATCCCAGGTAGGTTTAGTTCTCATTTGCCCTTTTTTCGTGGCTATTTCTAAGTTTCTCATCAAAGCCACAAGGCAGAAATGCTTTTCTATTCCTTCCGTACATGAGTTGATCTTGTGTTTGCTCACAGGTATGACTCAGGTTTGTGTGTGTGTGTGTGTGTTCCAAGAACCCTCTGGGAATTTCAGCCTTAGAGGTTCCCCAGGCTTGCCTTGTGTACAGTGTTTCCATATTAGCCACTCATTCACTCACACACACACACACACTCCAACTGATGGATGTGATGGAGAAGAGTGTGCCAAACACACACACACACTCCAACTGACGGATGTGATGGAGAAGTGTGTGCCAAACACACACACACACACACACTCCAACTGACGGATGTGATGGAGAAGTGTGTGCCAAACACACACACACACACACACACACACACACTCCAACTGACGGATGTGATGGAGAAGTGTGTGCCCCCCCTACACATGTGCACTCACTCGAACATACAGAGACACACTCATTACATTACATTTATTTAGCAGACGCATTTATTCAAAGACACTTCATTTGACTATCAGTTCTATCAGGACCTTACATCAGGACCAGTCTCCCCTAGAGCAGCTTAGGGTTAAGTGCCTTACATCAGGACCAGTCTCCCCTAGAGCAGCTTAGGGTTAAGTGCCTTACATCAGGACCAGTCTCCCCTAGAGCAGCTTAGGGTTAAGTGCCTTACATCAGGACCAGTCTCCCCTAGAGCAGCTTAGGGTTAAGTGCCTTACATCAGGACCAGTCTCCCCTAGAGCAGCTTAGGGTTAAGTGCCTTACATCAGGACCAGTCTCCCCTAGAGCAACTTAGGGTTAAGTGCCTTACATCAGGACCAGTCTCCTCTAGAGCAGCTTAGGGTTAAGTGCCTTACATCAGGGCCAGTCTCCTCTAGAGCAGCTTAGGGTTACGTGCCTTACATCAGGGCCAGTCTCCCCTAGAGTAGCTTAGGGTTAAGTGCCTTACATCAGGACCAGTCTCCCCTAGAGCAGCTTAGGGTTAAGTGAGTTACATCAGGACCAGTCTCCCTAGAGCAGCTTAGGTTAAGTGCCTTACATCAGGACCAGTCTCCCTAGAGCAGCTTAGGGTTAAGTGCCTTACATCAGGACCAGTCTCCCTAGAGCAGCTTAGGTTAAGTGCCTTACATCAGTAACAGTCTCCTCTAGAGCAGCTTAGGGTTACGTGCCTTACATCAGGGCCAGTCTCCCCTAGAGTAGCTTAGGGTTAAGTGCCTTACATCAGGACCAGTCTCCCCTAGAGCAGCTTAGGGTTAAGTGCCTTACATCAGGACCAGTCTCCCCTAGAGCAGCTTAGGGTTAAGTGCCTTACATCAGGACCAGTCTCCCCTAGAGCAGCTTAGGGTTAAGTGCCTTACATCAGGACCAGTCTCCCCTAGAGCAGCTTAGGGTTAAGTGCCTTTCTCAAGGGCTCAATGGTGGCAGCCGAGATTCCAACCCACAATTTCCAGACTACTAGCATGATGGCAAGGTTCCTCAACCACTACGCCTCCACTGGCCTTGTTGCACTCCAGCTGATGGATGTGATGGAGAAGAGTGAGCCAAATACACATACACACACACACACTCCAGCTGATGGATGTGATGGAGAAGAGTGAGCCAAATACACATACACACACACACACTCCAGCTGATGGATGTGATGGAGAAGAGTGAGCCAAATACACATACACACACACACACATCCTCATGTGTGTGTATACTATATTATACTATGTCATGACTCCACATCTTTTTAATTATTGCCGTTACTGATAGATTTTTCATGACTCATAGTTTTTCAATTATTGGCGTTACTGATGGCCATTTCATGACATCATCTTTTCATCCCTTGTGTTAACTAATGGCCATTTCATGACTCGTCCTCCCCAGAATGCTCTCATTACTGACGGAAATTTCATTCTTCTGCAGAGCTTATCAGCACTGACTGCACTCGACAGCATTGTGTCCGCAGACACTCTCACTCTCTCTCCACTCTCAATAATTTACACGGCCCACATTTCATGCATAATGGCCGTACATAATGGTGGCTGAGTCAGTGTGTGTCTGAGTCAGTGTGTGTGTGTGTGTGTGTGTGTGTGTGTGTCTGAGTCAGTGTGTGTGTGTCTGTGTTTGTGTGTGTGTGTGTCTGAGTGCCACATCACGCCTGACAAATGAGCACAGGGGTAGCAGCTTTGCATTGAGAACCTAAACAACATACACACACACACACACACACACACACACACACAGGAAAGCATTTCTCTGTGATGAAAGTGAGCTTTTAAGCAAGAAATATGACTCAGTTCATGCATGTTTGGTATTTAATGGAGCAATCTATATGATACACAAAACTGAAGCATGTCACAGCTGAACTGGTCTGTGTGTGTGTGTGTGTGAGTGTTTGTGTGTGTATGTCAGCGTTCAAACACATTTTTATCAATACATTTCCATGATTTTTCCCTGACTCTAAGGCAAATGTCCATGATCATATCTTCAGAATCGTCAGTAAATGCATTCAAGGAGAAATCCGGTGTGAATCCAGGACATTTGAACCTAAATTATTGCCAATCTATATGGCTTGATACAAAATAAATCCTTCTGAAAGATGTTTACAGAAAGGTGTTTCCAGAGCATAATATATGTGTTCAGTGTTTCCAGATGATAATATATGTGTTCAGTGTTTCCAGAGGATAATATATGTGTTCAGTGTTTCCAGAGGATAATATATGTGTTCAGTGTTTTCCCCGTAGGATTGTTGTTGTCGTTTTTTTTTTTGTTTTTTTTTAATGAATTAACATTTTAAATATGCAGACCCAGTGCACAATCAGATGCACTTCTCGGACAAATTATGAGTTATAATTAGTTTTATTTATAGAGGGGTTTGTATATATTGTAAACTATTTTAACAATAAGTACATTGGTGGTAAAGATGAATGGTTGTAAAGCTCACTCGTTTTGAACTCAGGATGTAGTAGGCTACTGAAATCATTTTGGTTACTTCTGTCATTTCTTTCTGCCACTTACAGTTAGATGTCTGAAGACTTAGAGAAAGAGGCCGATCAGAGACACTTAAGACACTTCAGATGTGTGTGTGTCTGAAGACTTAGAGAAAGAGGCCGATCAGAGACACTTAAGACACTTCAGATGTGTGTGTGTCTGAAGACTTAGAGAAAGAGGCCGATCAGGAGGAGACAGAAAAAGGAATACTGACATGGAATTATAGAATCAAGAGAATGACAGAATTAACCCTATTGATAATAGAATAAATGTAGTCAATACACAGCAGAGAATTCATCTGGACCTAATGCCTCGCTAATCAATTCTTTCTCAATTTCTTTCTTGTCTCCTGAAGTCCCCTCCCTCCTCTGGATAAGCTACATGTTACCTTTTAAATGTTACGTTCATTTCTCTATTCCACTATCAATGATTATCTCATTTTAATGCTCAAGGTATTCCTTCCATAGCAAATCTTTGAGTCTATGCTGCTTCTGCGTTTGTCATTTTTCAATAAAGTAAACACATGACAAGCGTGAATTTGAACTTGTGTGTATAGTGCACGCATGTCTAGTGCTGTTGCATCATGAAACAGTGTTGACAGGCCTACTGCAAAAAGGTCATCTGCACCCGTTACACATTGTGGTATTTTCTTGAGTCACACTCCTCTGTATTTCACACACACAATAGAGAGAGATTCTCTGGAGGACCATTACTGATATTGAACTACAAGTCACATATTGTCCAACCTGTGCAAACAAGCAGCTTGTATTTGCATGTGTTGCACACCAGACCTGTTCACTGCATTCCGCTACTCTGTATGTCTTTATCACGATTTCTTAATCAACTTGAATTTGGCAACAATGATAGCAAGCAAGTTTAAAAAACAAACGCTAAGCAATTAACAAAGCTGAATAACCTAATGTAGCCAAGTCAGCTGATGTTTGGTCCATGCAAATGCAATGCTGGCACAAATTCGATGATATTGGGATGTAAACTAAAATAGGCTTTCTTATGTGAAGCCAGCCAGGCATTATTAAACTGCCATTTTCTGTGCAATGCATTGCTTCTGTCCCTCAGAAAAGTTCCGATAAGCTACTCCATACAGTGAACTTCACAGGTGATGTGGACTGTTAGCCAGCTGATCTGCCTATCAAAACGTCATTTAAGGCGGCAAAAAAATAGAAAAAAATTCGAGCTTAAAAGAATTAGCCTATCACACGTGAATGGAATTCCATGATTTTCCCTAAAACTTGGTTTTTTTTTGTGTTTGTTTTTTTCATTTCCCAAGAAATTTCCAGGAAAGCCGAGAGGAATGAACATGCCCCTCTCTACTTGGTGTGTTTAGCTCTCCCGTCACACACACTCTTGTGTGTGAGGCACTGTGCTCAGATACACACACACACTTGGTCTCCTCAGATAATCACGTCCGGGAGAACCCTCCTAATTATCTCTCCAGCTGATAATTATTGCTTTAAACGCCCTGTCCTTAATCTGCCAACTCCGACTCGAAATGAAAGCCACAGTGAGACGCTGAGAGAGACCAATGCATTCGGAGCAGACACGACATCCACAATCAAATTATGACAAAAAAATTTAATTATCCAGTGTGCTTACAGGCAAAGAGACTACCAGACACAAACAGTCTTTGATAACATTGGCCATCGGGAAAGGAGGAACAGAGAAGTGTGCTTTGTATTGCAAAATAAATTACAGATTCATTTGTTAAAAAGTTATAGTTTCCATTCACAATTCATTTTACATTTTTCATGAAAAAATAATTAGTTACAAATATTTTATGTACAAAAACACCTTGCTCTTTCTGAGAATATCCAATCACGTCAAACATTTAGTGATATCAAATAGCAAGTATTCAGTTACTGCTGGCGTGGAACACCACTGGATAGTGTAAAACACAGGTGACTAGGTCTACAGTACGATTACAGTAAAATCTCCACATCTTCAGGAGCCTCCCTCTGTACTCAGCCCTTATGTGTTGAGAGAGGGAGGGGCTTATACAGGATCTCCATGGAAACACCATGAGGATTTCCTGAAGGTCCATTCATTAATCTAAAGACTTTAAAAGTTATTTATCTGGCTCATCTGCTGCTCAGCCATGACAGCTATATACTGTAGCTCCACAACTGAAAGCTACTGGTTCAGTTGCTGAACACTGTTACAAGTCTATGAGCCAGGAAATACCACCGCCTTGCACAGTAGTCTCTGAACACTGGCTGGGAATGAAAAAAAATCTAGAGGAGATGACACTTCCCACCTAAACTAAAGGATTCTGGGCGACAGAGCGAAAAAAGAAAGAGATAGAGTGAGAGACTGAGGTCAGAAAGTATCTGAACAGAAGCAGGAAGCTAGCTATCAGAGAAGAGAGACAGAGAGAGGGAAACAGAAAAGTGTGTGTGTGTGTGTGTGGGGGGGGGGCAGGGTTGACTAGCACAGCTGAGGGATAAAAGCTGTCACAGATGCTGGGAGAATCAGAGCAGAAGAGAAGAAAAGAGAGACGGAGAGGGAGCAGAGGAGGGCTAAACCACTAATGATCAAGAAGGAGAATCAGAGCAGAAACATTGAGCCTTAAACAGATGCTACCAGAGTCACAGCAGAAAATAACACTAGGCTACATGCTAACAGAGACAACAGAAAGAGTAAGATGCCAGCAGATGCTAGCAGAGTCACAGCAGAAATAGAGTGACATATGTGATGACAGCAGATACAGAGAAAGGCCAGTAACAATGCTGGCAGAGTCACAGCAGAAATATCATTAGCTAGCGTAATCACAGCAGAGATAGAGTGAGATAGGCTAGGACAAATGCTAGCGTTGCCACAGCAGAAACAGTGCAAGATAGACTAGGGCAGCTGCTAGCAGACTCACCACAGAACGAGTGAGAGGCTAGGACAGGCGCTAGCGGAGTCACAGCAGATGGAGAAGGGCCAGGACAGATGCTAGCGGAGTCACAGCAGATGGAGAAGGGCCAGGACAGATGCTAGCGGAGTCACAGCAGATGGAGAAGGGCCAGGACAGATGCTAGCGGAGCGGAGTCACAGCAGAAATAGCTAAGCTAGACTAGGACAGGCGCTAGCGGAGTCACAGCAGATGGAGAAGGGTCAGGACAGACACTAGCGGAAGAGTCAGAGCAGAAATAGCATAAGATAGGCTAGGGCAGATGCCAGTGGAGTCAGAGCAGAAATAGTGTAGGATAGGCTAGGACAGATGCTAGTGGAGCCAGAGCAGAAATAGTGTAAGATAGACTAGGACAGATGCTAGTGGAGTCAGAGCAGAAATAGTGTAGGATAGACTAGGACAGATGCTAGTGGAGTCAGAGCAGAAATAGTGTAGGATAGACTAGGACAGATGCTAGTGGAGTCAGAGCAGAAATAGTGTAGGATAGACTAGGACAGATGCTAGTGGAGTCAGAGCAGAAATAGTGTAGGATAGACTAGGACAGATGCTAGTGGAATCAGAGCAGAAATAGTGTAGGATAGACTAGGACAGATGCTAGTGGAGTCAGAGCAGAAATAGTGTAAGATAGACTAGGACAGATGCTAGTGGAGTCAGAGCAGAAATAGTGTAGGATAGACTAGGACAGATGCTAGTGGAGTCAGAGCAGAAATAGTGTAGGATAGACTAGGACAGATGCTAGTGGAGTCAGAGCAGAAATAGTGTAGGATAGACTAGGACAGATGCTAGTGGAGTCAGAGCAGAAATAGTGTAGGATAGACTAGGACAGATGCTAGTGGAGTCAGAGCAGAAGAAATGATGCTAATACAGATGCCAAAAGAGTGGCTACAGCACATGTGACACAGTATCCTCCATCTATGACTACATTTCACAACAGAAAAGGCAGGGCGCATAAACAAGGGAGCACGCACACACACACACAAATAGCATCCAAACACACACACACACACACACACACACACACACACACACACACACACACACACACAAATAGCATACAAACACACATACACACACAAATAGCATACAAACACACACACACACACACACACACACACACACAAATAGCATACAAACACACACACACACACACACAAATAGCATACAAACACACACACACACACACAAATAGCACACACACACACACACACACACACAAATAGCATACAAACACACACACACACAAATAGCATACAAACACACACACACACACACAAATAGCATACACACACACACACACACACAAATAGCATACAAACACACACACACACACACAAATAGCATACACACACACACACACACACACAAATATCATACACACACACACACACACACAAATAGCATACACACACACACACAAATAGCATACACACACACACACACACACACACACAAATAGCATACACACACACACACACACACAAATAGCATACACACACACACACACACAAATAGCATACACACACACACACACAAATAGCATACACACACACACACACACACACAACAGCATAGCACACACACACACACACACACACACACACACACACACACACACACACAAATAGCATACACACACACACACACACAAATAGCATACACACACACACACACACAAATAGCATACACACACACACACACACACACAAATAGCATACACACACACACACACACAAATAGCATACACACACACACACACACAAATAGCATACACACACACACACACACAAATAGCATACACACACACACACACACACACAAATAGCATCCAAACATGGAGACGAGGACAGGGCGAAAGAATGCATCCGTGAGAAGATCCATCAGAGTCCAGGCCCCAGCAGAGTCAGGTCAAAGGTCAAGTACAGAGGGAGAGACAGAGAGAGATGGAGAGAGAGAGAGACAATGGGAGAGGGATGGGAACAGAGGGATGGAAAGAGAGGGATGGGAAGAGAGGGGGGTGATTAGTGAATGGAAAGGAAAGAGAATGACATGGAAAGAGATAGAGAGAGGGAGGGAAAGAGAGAATGAGGGATAGAATAGATGGACAGAGGTGTATGGAGAGAGGGAAAGGGAGAGAAAGAGTGATAGAATATGGAGAGAGAGAAAGAATAAGGGAATAAAGAATTATAAAAAGAGGGCAGACAGAGAAGGAGGAATGTAGAACAAGAGAAGAATAGATGAGAGTGGAAAGGATGAGAGAGAGAGATGGAAGGGAAATGTGGAGAAAAAGAAAGAATGAGAGACAGTGGCAAGAGAGAGGAGAGGAAGGCAGGAACACATGGAGAGAGGAGAGAAAAACAGACAGATGTCAGAATCCTCATTCAGAGGAAATAAACAAGCAAACACAAAAACACCTGAAACAAGACAAGAGAAAAACACCTGAAACAATGATGGTGAACATGCAGCGTATGAGAGTGTGTGAGAGAGGCAGTGTGTGAGAGAGGGAGTGTGTGAGAGAGGCAGTGTGTGAGAGAGGGAGTGTGTGAGAGAGGCAGTGTGTGAGAGAGGGAGTGTGTGAGAGAGGCAGTGTGTGAGAGAGGCAGTGTGTGAGAGAGGGAGTGTGTGAGAGAGGCAGTGTGTGAGAGAGGGAGTGTGTGAGAGAGGCAGTGTGTGAGAGAGGGAGTGTGTGAGAGAGGGAGTGTGTGAGAGAGGGTAAAGGTAGGCAAGAGAATGAGGGCAAAGCACCACAGATACCCCTGAGTTTAATGCCACAAACCACCATACCACACACAAACACAATCACACACACACACACACACACACACACACTACATCACTACATGGTCTAGAGGCATTACTGTTGTGTGCCACAAACCACCATACCACACACAAACACAATCACACACACACTACATGGTCTAGAGGCATTACTGTTGTGTGCCACAAACACAATCACAATCACACACACACACACACACACACACACACACACACACACACACACACACACACACACACTACATTGTCTAGAGGCATTACTGTTGTGTGCCACAAACCACCATACCACACACAAACACAATCACACACACACTACATGGTCTAGAGGCATTACTGTTGTGTGCCACAAACACAATCACAATCACACACACACACACACACTACATGGTCTAGAGGCATTACTGTTATGTGCCATGCAAACATTCCATCCCTGTGAGCTGAATGACAACAGTTGGCCAGACTCAACTCAATATACAATACAACTGCAATGCAGCTTTAGGCCACTGAAAGAGTTTGTAGCTGCTATTGCTAGTGCGAGTTCAGCAATCTCGCTGAGGGCATTCAAAGCTAACTGCTACTGCTAGTGGAGTATCAGTAGCGACTGAGGGCATTCAAAGCTAACTGCTACTGCTAGTGGAGTATCAGTAGCGACTGAGGGCATTCAAAGCTAACTGCTACTGCTAGTGGAGTATCAGTAGCGACTGAGGGCATTCAAAGCTAACTGCTACTGCTAGTGGAGTATCAGTAGCCACTGAGGGCATTCAAAGCTAACACCTACTGCTAGTGGGGTATCAGTAGCCACTGAGGGCATTCAAAGCTAACACCTACTGCAAGTGGAGTATCAGTAGCGACTGAGGGCATTCAAAGCTAACACTTACTGCTAGTGGGGTATCAGTAGCCACTGAGGGCATTTAAAGCTAACACCTACTGCAAGTGTGAAATCACCTGAGACACTGAGAGCATTTAAGGCTAGCTACTGTTGCTAGTGTGAGATCAGCATTCTCACTGAAGCAGCCTTTTATAACCATTCCTTCCACTCAGCCGGGACGTGGCCAACAGGTTTAAAGCCCTCAGTCACATTAGAGCCTTATTAAAAGGTCATTAGGGTCTATAGTAAAACACTATGAAACCACTTACTTCAGCTGGAACCTTGAGTGTCTGCTGGTGTGTGAGGGCTACACTATTTCCCTTTTAACTATGTGTGTGTGTCTAAGTCCTCTTATAGAAGTGGCCTCCCTGTCTACTAGCTATATATGTTTGTGTGTGTGTGTGTGTAAGTGAGAATTTGTGTGTCTAAGTCTTTCCTCAATGTGTGTGTGCGTACTTTTTTTTTGTCATCTCCTAGTGTGAAGGGACACACTGCTGTCCCTGCAATGTGTGTGTGCGCAAGTGTGACTGTTCACTAGGAACCAGAAGTTCTGTGGTTTTCATGATTATTAAATGTGATTAACCTATACATTTTTTTACTCAGTTGCCCTTAGAAAATAAATGAACATTTCTTGCTGTTTTACCTTCTCTCAAAAGTTCTACACAGGACAGCTGAATCACTGACGCCCAATTTATGGTTGTGCAACTCAATGTGCAGTCAATACGCAGACACACAGTTGTGTTCACAGAGAGGTTTACCTTCACAGTTCTCCAACGTGTTTGTGTACCGTGCACACCAACACACACCACCAGACACCGTGCACACCAACACACACCACCAGACACTGGTTGGAATGCCACTAGTCCACCCACATTCCATTGATTAAAAAGTCGTTTGTCTTTGTCTCTCTGTCATGTGATTAATGTTGTTAATAGAGACATATTGTAGCTCTTCTCAACAGACAAGTTATTCACATTATTTACGAGCAAATTAGGAGTTTCCTGCCAACAAACTGTTGTGTTAGCTTGTCTTCTCACATACCTGCCGACACATTAATGCCTGCTGATTTCAAAATCCTTCCATTGCATCCAAAACAACGTCTGAGATGATTTACAAAGCTTGCACTGTGCACTATTATGTTGCCAAGTTACCTCCGGTGGCTAGCAAGAACCAAAACCAAGCGAGCCGACCAGTCTATCCGTGGGGTCTCTGTCGTTTCGATGGATAGTTGGAAAATTGGGGAGGTATCCATCAGCCCTCAGAGAGCATGTTGGAGAGGGTCTGTGTCCGTGCCTGCGTCTGAGTAAACTGACCTCAACCCTGTCACTGACCCTTACAGCAGTGTGACCCTTACAGCAGATGTATCTGTGTGTGTCAGAGGATTGCTGTCTAAACTCTCATGTTGTCTTACCCGGTCTCTGCGGAAGCAAAGACAAAGGAGTCCATTACCTCATGACAACAGCTATGAAATCCGGATATGGCGGCATTCTACATTAGAACTGGAACAATTGCACTACTGAACTAATTTCATAGCAACTAATTTCACCAGGGCCGTCAGTCTCCTTTGCACACAAGGAGAACAATCCTCTCCATTTATTTCACACTTTTTACACAGAAGCCTTCAGGGCTAAAGAAGGGCTAAACAGCACCTGGACATTTGTATGTGTATGTGTGTGTGTGAGTGTGTGTGTGTGTTTCTATCAGGGATAAACAGTCAGCAGCCAGCAGAGCAAAGAGCTACTCACTCTGTAATTTATTAAAGCTGAAACTCTAACGCTATGTGTGCATGCATGCACACACACACACACACACACACACACACACACACACACACACACGCACACACACACTAAATTTATACAGTGTCTGGCTTCTCTGATTTCATACAGTGCCTGGGTTCCTAATTTAACACTGCTGGATTGAGTCTAATCCAGCAAAACCCTCTCTCTCTCTCTCACACACAGTATCCTTCTCTCACAAATCTAAGTTTCTTTCTTTCTGTCTGTCTCACACACATTATTTCTGGTGTTACCTGTGTTTAGGGCTGAGTTAGTGTCTGTGAGGTGAAGAGCCGTTTGTTGAACTCCCCCGGTGTGTGTGTGTGTGTGTGTGTGTGTGTGTGTGTGTGTGAGATCCTCTCCTCCTCCGCCTGCAGTGTCTGGGATGCATTCACACCTTTCACTCCTATGAAGGGACAGTCCACTTCCTCTCCTCCTCCTCTATAGCTGTCTGTCTCTCCTAATCTAACCCAGTCTGTCTCTCCTCTTTTTAAAGTCATCTCCCCCATCTCTCTCTCTCCTCCTCTCTCTCGCCATCCCTCCTTCTCTCTCTCCTCCTCTCTATCCCCATCACTCCATCTCTATCTTTTATCCTCTCAATCTATCTCTCTTCTCAATCTTTTTATTTCTCTCCCTCCCATCTCAGTCCTCTATCACCCAGAGCCCATAAATCAGCTCAAATGAAACCTGACAACTAGAGCTGGAGAGTATAAAACACACACACACACACACACACACACACTCGCAATCACCTGTGTCTCCCTTTCTTACACATTCACCTGCATTGTACACACACTCTCTCACACACACACACACTCACTTGTGTTTCATTCTCTCACAAATACCTCCCCCTCTCACACACTCTTAAGTTCGCTAATGCTGAGAGGCTACTCTCCCAGCAGTCAAAGAGAAAGCTCTCAGATCACTGCCGTTAGATACACACACACACACACACACACACACACACACACACACACACACACTACTCTCCCAGGAGTCAAAGAGAGAGCTCCTAGATTAGTGCTTAGATGCAGGAGCTGCTTTAACTCAAGGCTGTCTGTGTACTTGCATCTCCCAGAGGGAAGAACACACCACCCCTCTACTCATCCTGACTGCTCCATGCCTCTCCAGCCACACCTGACGCTTTGCACAAAGTGAAATGATGTGAAAGTGTTTGATGCATCAGGCCGTCCTCAAGACTGAACTGGCATAAAGCAGCCGACCATTTAAGACTGAGAGGGTCCAGAGTGTAGAACCTAGGGAGACACTAGGATTCAGCAAATGTCTCCATGGGAACACTACTGTCAAGTGTCATCTCCATGGGAACACTGCTGTAAAGTGTCTCCATAGCAACACCACTGTAAAGCGTTGTTTCCGTAGTGAGAGGCAAAACTGAATATATTCTACATTCTATACTTTTCATTAGTCTGACAATTAGGGCATGATGACACTGTACTTTTCCCCTGTCCTTGTCTGTATGATATGATTGCCATGTGTGTAATATGTGGGGTTTGGTGCCATATGCTTTTGTGTTGAGCTCATTACTGGGGTGGGTTTCATTGGACGGAGGGATTCATTCTGATCTGATGTTCCTTCCTGAAGGCCATGGCTTGCTGGTCATTAAGTGGCGCACCCAGGGCCCATAGCAACACTGCTGAAAAGGGTTGTTTACTAGCGCTAGTTTTAGCACTACAGTTCAGAGCCTGCTGCTGCTCTTAGTGATTCTACTTAGTGTCGATG
>JAIFZK010000206.1:772500-782500 GCA_027481765.1 Tenualosa thibaudeaui | reverse complement strand
TGGTCAGTGTGCCTATCCCAGGTAAGGTCCTCCATGATGTTAACACCAAGGAACTTGAAGTTGTTCACCCTTTTCACTGTAGAACCATTGGTGATAATGGGGCCCAACTGATCTCCTTTCTTCCTCAGGTTTGTTATCAGCTCCTTGGTCTTTGCAGAGAGAGGTGGTTGTCCTGACACCACTGCATTAACTTGTTGACTTCGCTCCTGTAGGCTGTCTTAAAAACTTTGTCATGAGGAAAGGTGTGTGTGTCAGTTGTGTGTGTCACACATTCAAAGCATGAGGCTTAAGAGCCCTGCACACATGGAGTGTTTAGCGTCTCAGACAGCTGCGTTGTGACGGGCGCATTGATTCATGCATAGAACGTTTTTTCTGCATGTTCCACAGCACGTGAGCGACTGTTGCATCTGATCTGTTTTGCCAAGACTCAAGGCCGCCCCCACCTGGTAGTGTGTGTTTGTCTAGTAGTGTGTGTTTGTCTAACAGTGTGTGTTTGAGAATGAACTCCTTTGTTAGATCCAGACAAATATTTGTTAAATCTCTGGGCAAATCCAATTATTTTTATTTCTTTTTTGCGTTCACACTGGTACGCCTGAATCCTTAAGCCCTGTGGCTGTATTCTGTGAGCTACTCATTAGTTTCCACAGAATCGGTAAAAGCAGCAAGTCTAGTTAACGGCCCGTTACACCCACAAAAAAGCTTGCTAACTCACTATCTTCATTCATCACCAGTGTAAATGTAGCTAACTTTAGTTTGCTAAACTCAGCTAATCAGGCTGGCCATTAGAGGAAGTAAAATGATGAGTCCACACATTACACTTCTGTCAGTGTTACTGGAATTAACAAACCATGGAAAACTGTTATAAATCTAAATCCAAGCAGCCAAACAGGTCATCATCATCAAAATCATCTCATGTGACTTTTATTCAGTTTTACTTGGTGATCTATTATTGCTCAGCAGTTTTCTCTACCTGCAGCAGTGCTTCTCCACTCACTTGACTGATCATCGACCTTCCCCCAGACCAACCCCAGCTTCACATTAACCAGACTTGCTGTCTTTGTTTACATGGCTGCTGCTCTCTGCTGGATTGCTGGTTGCCTGGCCTGATTGTCTATTAATTGGTTGATTGTATGCTCTCTGTCCCTGATTTAGTTTGACCCAATTTTCTGAGCCTCTTCCCCTACTCAAGTTCAGGCTCCTGTGTGTTCATTGTCAGATTGTTTTGTCTGTATCTCTACCTGTCTGTCTCTCTACCTGTCTGTATCTCTACCTGTGTGAAAGTAAGAGTCACTTCTGACTGATCTTTGTAGTTTGGGTCCTGTCTACCTGCCTTGCCAAGTTTGCCAATCGTTCTCTCAAGTTTCCTGTTTTTGGCTCTCGAAATGCCCCTCCTTTTGCAAGTTTTCTGTTTTTGGACTTTTCCCGACCCCGCGGTGGTGCCTGCTGATTTTTGGACTGTCTTGCCGTGATTGAAGTTCTGTTGGATTTTTACTGAGCCTGTATTCTCTGAGTGTTTTCTCCTTGTTTGGAACTATTGTGTGCAAGACGTTTTTATGTACTGGGCTTTTGAAAACCAACCCTGTGTCCTCTGAGCATTCTCTTTTGTTGTTTTTTTTTGCTGTGCTTAAAACAAACATTCAGAACTTTCTACAGTCTGCTCTTGGATCTTCTCATTGTGTCCCTAACAGCATAAATCTTTTATAAAATATGAGTTAAACTTAAAGTTGAATCTGCTCACAGCAAACTGTAGGACGTTAGTCATTGTGATCTCAATCTAATAAGGGGCTCAGTGAACTATCGTTAGGTAATACACATTAATTATATTGCTTGCAATGAGTTATGGGACAAGTAGTTCCTTCATTTGGGAGTAAAACTACGAACACAGTAGGCCTGTAGCGACGCGTCGATTAATATCGTCGACGTCATATTTTGTAGTCAACACACACGTGGGTCACCCAAAACAAACTACGTTATTTAAACGATGGAGATCGAAACAGCGACCTCATCACGGCATACACAACAGAGCCCTTCAAAAGCCCCCCAAAAAACAGCTTGCCCAAAATCTTCAAGGGTATGGGAGTACTTTAAATTCGTCCAATTAGTCGTTAGATTAGTCGATTAATCCCAGCCCTAGAACAGTCTTGTAGCTTTGCTTTTTCGTTTATGCCTGCACTCACACTTCATTAGCTGGTGGTGTCTGCGGTGTGTGTGTGAGAGCGCTAGAGAAATGTGTGTGTCCAGCATTGGACTGCAGAAGAACAGGAAGAGTAGAGTGTATGTGTAGGCAGGATGTTGGCACCCTGTGGGCACGATGGCAGAGCCGAGCGGGAGCTGGTGCAAGCGGGCGACTCGTTAGATAATTGTCACATTAAACCAGCAGCCTGATGAATCAATTGATCTGAATGAGGTGATAAAGCCTTGGAGACAAGCTTGCTACAGTCTGCCACTCTCTCTCTCTCTCACACACACACACTCTTGATGATGATGAAAAGGCTTGTGCGTTGGGAGCAGAGCTCAGATGATTTGGCCTGATTGAAACAGATGAGACAACCTGAAATAAAACTGTAAAAAGCTGAAACTTTGCTGTCAAGTTAGAGGCGGATCCTCTGTCCCTGCCAGGACATATTCTGTCAGTGCTGAGGACCTGATTAACAGCACAGACATTTGATTGGCCAATAAGCAACTTCCAGGACGGACACTAATACAATATCTAACTGTTTAGGACAGCCAATAACCAGCATTAATCATATTTTCTGAATACTTTCTTCGAGAAACAACACACACAGACACAGACACAGACACACACACACACTGACCAGCTGGAATGAGGATGAACTCTTTGGACTCTGTGCCAATCTCATTGGAGGCTGTGCAGTTGTAGCTTCCAAAGTCATTTTGAGATTCAGGGGTCACCTGCAGAACAAATAGGACAAACATAGGTATCCTGAAACCACACACACACACACTCACAACACACACTCAACACACACACACACACACACACACACACACACACACACACACACACACACACACACACTCACAACACACACACACTCACTCACAACACACACACACACACACACTCACAACACACACACTGTGCTATGGCTTAAGGTTATGCTGTGGGCCTTTGGTGGGCCTGACACACACACACACACACACACACACACACACACACAGAGCTGTGTCATGAGGTTTTGCTGTTAACGGACTCTGACTCTGTGCTGTTCCCCATCTATTATTTACCCTACAGCCATGACAGAAATAGGGCAGAGCTAATGGAACAACAACACACACACACACACACACATGTATGAAGAAGAGTATGGAAAGAGTGTTTGTGAGTGTGTGTGTGTACACCCTACCTTGTGGTGTAGAACTTGATGTCAGCAATCAAATGTGTCTGTTTGTGTGTGTGTGTATGTATGTGGCTTAGGAAAGTGGCAGCAGGTGCTGGAGATGTTGGAGGTAGTGTGTACTATTCCATAAGTGTGTGTGTACATACATACATCATATGTGTGTGTATGTGGCAGGTGTGTTGCAATTCTTAATGTTGGCTTTGTGTGTGTGTGTATCTCCAGGATGCTGGCAGAGGGTATGTTATAGGTCTTGATGTTGGTGGGTATGTGTGTGTGTGTACCTCCAGGAAGCTGGTGGTGGGTGTGTTATAGATCTTGATGTTGGTGGTGGTGTGTGTGTGTGTGTGTGTGTGAGTGTGTGTGACTGTGTGTGTGAGTGTGTGTGTGTGTGTACCTCCAGAAAGCTGGTGGTGGGTGTGCTGTAGATCTTGATGTTGGTGGTGTGTGTGTGTGTGTGTGTACCTCCAGAAAGCTGGTGGTGTGTGTGCTGTAGATCTTGATGTTGGTGGTGTGTGTGTGTGTGTGTGTGTGTGTGTGTGTACCTCCAGAAAGCTGGTGGTGGGTGTGCTGTAGATCTTGATGTTGGTGTGTGTGTGTGTGTGTGTACCTGGTGGTGGGTGTGCTGTAGATCTTGATGTTGGTGGTGTGTGTGTATGTGTGTGTGTGTGTGTACCTCCAGAAAGCTGGTGGTGTGTGTGCTGTAGATCTTGATGTTGGTGGTGTGTGTGTGTGTGTATATGTGTGTGTGTGTACCTCCAGAAAGCTGGTGGTGTGTGTGCTGTAGATCTTGATGTTGGTGCTGTGTGTGTGTCTGCCTCCAGAAAGCTGGTGGTGTGTGTGCTGTAGATCTTGATGTTTGTGGTGTGTGTGTGTGTGTGTGTGTACCTCCAGAAAGCTGGTGGTGGATGTGCTGTAGATCTTGATGGTGGTGGTGTGTGTGTGTATCTGTGTGTGTGTGTGTGAGTGTGTGTGTACCTCCAGAAAGCTGGTGGTGCTGTAGATCTTGATGTTGGTGGTGTGTGTGTGTGTGTGTGTGTGTATGTGTGTGTGTGTGTGTACCTCCAGAAAGCTGGTGGTGGGTGTGCTGTAGATCTTGATGTTGGTGTGTGTGTGTGTGTGTGTGTGTGTGTGTGTGTACCTGGTGGTGGGTGTGCTGTAGATCTTGATGTTGGTGGTGTGTGTGTGTGTGTACCTCCAGAAAGCTGGTGGTGTGTGTGCTGTAGATCTTGATGTTGGTGGTGTGTGTGTGTGTGTATGTGTGTGTGTGTGTGTACCTCCAGAAAGCTGGTGGTGTGTGTGCTGTAGATCTTGATGTTGGTGGTGTGTGTGTGTGTGCCTCCAGAAAGCTGGTGGTGTGTGTGCTGTAGATCTTGATGTTGGTGGTGTGTGTGTGTGTGTGTACCTCCAGAAAGCAGGTGGTGGATGTGCTGTAGATCTTGATGTTGGTGGTGTGTGTGTGTATCTCTGTGTGTGTGTGAGTGTGTGTGTACCTCCAGAAAGCTGGTGGTGCTGTAGATCTTGATGTTGGTGGTGGTGTGTGTGTGTGTGTGTGTGTGTGTGTGTGTGTGTGTACCTCCAGAAAGCTGGTGGTGTGTGTGTTGTAGATCTTGATGTTGGTGGTGTTGGGGGAGGGCAGCTGTATTCCGTCTCTCAGCCAATAGAGGGACACATCACTGGGATGTGCTAGAACCTCACAGCTGATGTTTGCTGGGTTCCCCTCCCACGTGTACACTGTCACAGAACCCAGGATCTTTGGGGCGTCTGCACAGAGAGATTGCAAGAACATGGAGAACACACAAGTGGAATCACAGCAAAAGGTCATGGAGAACTTAAGGAACCCAACGAATGAACATGGAGAACATAAGAGTTCATCATGAGAACACAGAGAACATAATTACACTGGAAGATGGAGAACATCAGAATTCAACACAGGAACATGAAGAACATAATTACACTGGAACATGGAGAATCTAGAAACTGAACACAGGAACACAGAGAACATAATTACACTGGAACATGGAGAACCTAGAAACTGAACACAGGAACATGGAGAACTTCAAAGTAAGAGTGTGAACACAAAGCCAGAGGCCATACAGATGTACAAATGTGTGAGTGTGTTTTATCTGGGCAGCAGTGTGTGAGTGTGTTTTATCTGTTGCTGTCATGTGTAATGAATTCTGAGTCTCTCTGTCCTTCAAACACACACTCTCACACACATATAGACCAGCACAGAGTGTGTGTGTGTTAATCGAGTCTGACTAAGATTAAGTACACTCTCTGTGGATGTGTGAACCCATAGATGGGAAGATGAGCATGTTGAAGATGTGAGTGTGTGAGTGTAACTGTGTGTAGTAAGGTTTGGTGAGAGTGTGTGATTGTCAGGAGTGTGTGATCATGTGTGTGCATGACTGTATATGAGTATGTGTGTGTTCAGAGTGTGTGTATGTATATCTATGTAGTGTGTGTGTGTGTGTGTTTGTGTGTGTGCATGTGTATGAGAGTGCCTGTGTATAGTCACACTCAGTGAGTGTATGTGTGTGTATAGTTATATTCAGCAAGTGTGTGTGTGTTCCCCTCCTGAGCTGCAGTGAGCTGACTGACAGTTACTGCTGTTTCCTGGGCTCCTTAAAAATGTCACGGACTGTCACTCGGAACTTGGCCCTTGAAGGCATCGCCACGGTGACTGGATTTATGACAAGCTTTCATCTCGTTCCCATCCCAGGCACACACACACACACACACACACCACTACCCAGCACTCAGTAATGGAAAAGATTGTGAGTGTGTGTGTGTGTGTGTGTGTGTGTCAGCCTACACTAAGATTTTGTGGAGCTGCAGTGCGTTGCTCATGTCTGACATTCCTGTAGCTGTACGTGTGTTAACTGCATCACAGCACATCCCATTGTCTGCACATCCCAGTCTGAAACATGGGTGTAGCCGAGACACCGAATTAGAATATCTTACCTAGTTATCTAACGAGCTATAGACATCTGAACATTATTCGTATTATAAATACATATATATATATTGCAATACAGGGCATTTGATTATTGTAATTTATTTAATTTTTTTAGGCCTATCCAATTTCAAGTTTTATGTGCCAGTCTTTGTGTTCTAGCCTTAGTAAGATGTGCATAAAAAATACAAAATTTACAAAAAATTTTGGCCAAGCATAGTATTTCTCTATTGTATGTTGCTCTGAGTGAGCTTATGGCCCCATTCAGTTAGCATTAGCTTCTAGATTATGGCCCCATTCAGTTAGCATTAGCTCCTAGCACGCTCCATCTATTCAGTTAGCATTGGCTCCTAGCTCGCTCCATCTATTCAGTTAGCATTAGCTCCTAGCTCACTCTATCTATTCAGTTAGCATTAGCTCCTAGCACGCTCCATCTATTCAGTTAGCATTAGCTCCTAGCTCACTCTATCTATTCAGTTAGCATTAGCTCCTAGCTCACTCTATCTATTCAGTTAGCATTAGCTCCTAGCACGCTCCATCTATTCAGTTAGCATTAGCTCCTAGCTCACTCTATCTATTCAGTTAGCATTAGCTCCTAGCTCACCCTATCTATTCAGTTAGCATTAGCTCCTAGCACGCTCCATCTACTCAGTTAGCATTAGCTCCTAGCTCACTCTATTTATTCGGTCTGTTTGTACCAAAGATCTCTGGTTCTTCCTACCAACAGACTATGGTTGGAAAAGAAAAGCATGTTATGTAAAACAAAAAAACACGTTTGTTAGGTATGTTAGATCCTAGCCAATCTGTATTAAGTGAACAGTCCTCACACACACACACACAAACACACACACACACACACACGGTGAGGTGAGCAGTGACAGTTCTCTGCTGTCACTATAAGGACTGACTCTGGGGGGATAAGATGCTATGGTCAGAGCCCAGATGCTGTGTGTATGAGTGTGTGTGTGGGGGTGTGTGTGTGCGCATGTATGTGATAAGACTCTAAACTCAGAGCCCAGATGCTGTGTGTGTGAGTGTGTGCGTGCATGTGTGCGCGTGTGTGTGATAAGACTCTAAACTCAGAGCCCAGACGCTGTGTGTGTGTGGTGTGTATGTAGGTGTGTGAAGAGACTAAGCTCAGAGCCCAGATGCTGTGTGTGTAAGTGTGTGTGCGTATGTGTGAAGAGACTAAACTCAGAGCCCCAGATGCTGTGTGTGTGTGTGTGTGTGCAGCAGAGGGCTGATTCTAAAATAAGTGGCCTGTGTCTTCCTCCTGTCACCCCAGAGTCATTCACCATGACGACGACGAAAATGAAAAGGAGGATGATGATGGTGACCATGACGATGAAATGTGTGCTTCCAGCTGTGTTCAGGCCTGAGTGTGTGTGTGTGTATGAATGTGCTTAATATGGTGAGTCTGCATGAGCATGTCTATGCATGTGTTTGTGTGTGTGTGTGTTTGCATCCCCCAGTGTCACACATCCCCAGCTTCCCTTTGCCTCCATACTGGCTGTGACTCAGATATGGAGCTGTCTGCTGTGTTTGTGTGTTTGTGTGTGTGCGCCCGTATTTGTCTCTTTCATCTCCTCCCCCTGCCTGGAGCATGTGTGAGGGTGTGTGAGGGCATAAGTGTGCTGCAGCTACCAATTCATATTAATTGCTGCAAACTGTGGTGAACCATAAGCTTATGAGATTTATCCTCCTTAAATGCTGATCATCTCCGCTGATTATGGCTCCAATCTTCCCAACACAAAGCAGCTAATGAGGCTAAACGACAGAATGCTGAATCCCCCTTTCCAGCTAAAACAATCCTTCCCATGAGCAAGGTGCTTCTTGACAACACAACACCAATGTGCCAAAGTCTGTTTCATTAAACACAACACCAGCGCTAAGCTGTGTGACTGTACACAACGCCAGCCCTCCAATCTGTCTTTCAGTAGATCCACCCTCCTCCAAATTGAACTAAGCACTTAGCCTCCATTACAGAAAACACAGGAGTTTATTACCTTATATCAACAACATTACAGAGTCATCAAGTAAGCTTTTTAAACTACTTTAGCTACAGTAGTGCTAGTATACTAGTGAGAAGCTGTTGCTCTTGGGTGCTCCTTCTGTGAAGCGCCACGAGACAATACTATTGTAAAAGGCGCTGTATAAATAAAACTGTATTGAATTGAACTGAAGCTGTCTTATTTATGTAGTGCTAGCATGCTAATGGGAGAGCCAACCACTTTAGGCTATGCAATTTACAGTAGTGCTAGTATGCCAGTGAGAGGCTGTGTTATTTACAGTAGTGCTTACATGCTAGTGAGAGGCTGTGTTATTTACAGTAGTGCTTACATGCTAGTGAGAGAGCCAACCGTTTTAGGCTGTATCATTTACAGTAGTGCTAGTATGCAAGTAGGAAGCTGTGTTATCTACACTAGTGCTAGTATGCTAGTGGGAGCAGTGTTGGTCAAGCTATTCAGAAAATGTTGTCAACTAAGCAACCAGTTACTCCACACTCCCGCTTCACTACACTGCAGCTACCTGAAAACGAAATGTAGCAAGTTAAGTTACAAAAAAATTGCAGAAGTAGTTTACAACATGCAAAACTACTTTAGAATTTACAAAGGCCTATAAATAAATGAAAATGACCCAACCTTCTCTAATATTCTATTAGTGACCAAACTCTCTTCAATAGACAGTAACTAACTAATAATAAGTAATAGTACTTTTAAAGCAGTACTAGGCAAACCGAGTTTCCATTTTGTTCTCACCGGTTCAAGTGCTTGTAACTGTGCTTAGCAGCAGCAGGGGAGCCCAAGAGAGCCCTCATTTCCCTGTAATGAGTCATTTAATGATCAAAGTGACTACGGAGCTGGTAAATTAAACTAAAAAACAGCATAAAATGTTGCCTAGTGTGTGGCTGTGTTATTTACTGTAACTTTAGTATGCTAGAGGGAGGCTGTGTTATTTACAGTAGCACTAGTATGCTAGCAGGAGGCTGTGTTATTTACAGCAGTTCTGGTATGCTAGCGGGAGGCTGTGTTGTTTACAGTAGTGCTGGTATGCTAGCGGGAGGCTGTGTTCTTTACAGTAGTCCTGGTATGCTAGCGGGAGGCTGTGTTGTTTACAGTAGTGCTGGTATGCTAGCGGGAGGCTGTGTTGTTTACAGTAGTGCTGGTATGCTAGCGGGAGGCTGTGTTATTTACAGTAGTGCTGGTATGCTAGCGGGAGGCTGTGTTATTTACAGTAGTGCTGGTATGCTAGCGGGAGGCTGTGTTGTTTACAGTAGTGCTGGTATGCTAGCGGGAGGCTGTGTTGTTTACAGTAGTGCTGGTATGCTAGCGGGAGGCTGTGTTATTTACAGTAGTGCTGGTATGCTAGCGGGAGGCTGTGTTATTTACAGTAGTGCTGGTATGCTAGCGGAGGCTGTGTTATTTACAGTAGTGCTGGTATGCTAGCGGGAGGCTGTGTTGTTTACAGTAGTGATGGTATGCTAGCGGTAGCCTGTGTTGTTTACAGTAGTGCTGGTATGCTAGCGGGAGGCTGTGTTGTTTACAGTAGTGCTGGTATGCTAGCGGGAGGCTGTGTTATTTACAGTAGTGCTGGTATGCTAGCGGGAGGCTGTGTTGTTTACAGTAGTGCTGGTATGCTAGCGGGAGGCTGTGTTATTTACAGTAGTGCTGGTATGCTAGCG
>JAIFZK010000206.1:752500-767500 GCA_027481765.1 Tenualosa thibaudeaui | reverse complement strand
CAGTGATTAGCTAATGCAGGTAAGATGGACCAGAAGTTCGCTGTAGGCAAATAATCTGGATGTCAAGGGCCACTGCCACTGCGGGAAGTAAAATAAACAACATTGCTAACTACAGTAGAGAGACGGCCTTAAATCAAAGTAACTACAGTAGAGAGACGGCCTTAAATCAAAGTAACTACTGTAGAGAGACGGCCTTAAATCAAAGTAACTACTGTAGAGAGACGGCCTTAAATCAAAGTAACTACAGTAGAGAGACGGCCTTAAATCAAAGTAACTACAGTAGAGAGATGGCCTTAAATCAAAGTAACTACTGTAGAGAGACGGCCTTAAATCAAAGTAACTACAGTAGAGAGACGGCCTTAAATCAAAGTAACTACTGTAGAGAGACGGCCTTAAATCACACACACAACACACACACTCACACACAACACACACCTACACAGAGAGCCACTCTTGTACAAGTGGCACATTTACACCACATACACCTCCCTCTTGCAAGTCCAAACTCACAATACTGTAACACATTTAGCACCCTCGCACACACACACACACACACACACACGCACACACACACACACACACACACACAGTGCATACCGTTCTCACGCCTAACTAACACACCAACAGCTAACACACAAACATATACACACTCACACAAACTGTGACTTTTAAGGGTAACTGGCTTAATGCCTGACATGAGAGTGCTGTTTGGTGTAGTGTGTGTGTGTATGTTGGATGTTTGCATGTGTACATGTGTCTGTGTATGACATGAAAACCCTGAGTAGTGTTTACTGAATACTTTGTGTGTGTGTGTGTGTGAGTGTTTTTATGTGTACGTGAGTGTTTGACATGAAAGCCCTGTGTGGTGTTTACTGAATTCTGTGTGTGTGTGTGTGTGTGTGTGTGTTAAAGAGTTAAAGCCCAGTGCCGCTGCATCAAACACACTTTGCTTCTTCAGGAATGCAAACAATAAACAATAAACAGAAAATATGAAAATATGTTACTTTTAGTAAAAAAGCAAAACATATGAGCCCAAAGACACACACACACACACACACACACACACACACACTCTTTTCTGGACCTAATTGTGAAGTTCATTAGAATGCCTGTAAGTGCCCCCTCAACCTTGTTTTTAGCAGAGCAAGTGAAAATGTGTGTGTGTGTGTGTGTCTGTCCTGCTGTGCTGGAGAGTGCTGGACAACAGGCAGTCCTGCAGACAGACTGTACCTCTTGTGAGAGGGCAGTCTGTTGAACACACACACACACACACACGCACACACACACACACACAGACTATGCTGATGAAGAGGGGTGTGTGGTTGGAGTAAAGGATGTCTTGGTTGGTTTCCCAGCCTTCCCAGAGAGGAAGAACTTGGACACACTTATATAACTCACACACACTCACGCATGCAAACACACACACACACACGCATGCAAACACACACAGACCACATACAAACCCCCCAACATACCCACATGTGCACACACTCCGTTTTACTTACATGCACACACAACTTAGACATGCAGCCAGACATCAGTGCATCAACATTCACACACACACACACACACACACATTCATGCAAAACCAAATCCGAGTACATGTCCACACTTTTACACACACACACACATATATATACACAATGACTAATTGCAGTCCCATGACTGCAAAAGTCCTCACAATGGTTGGTCTGTAGTCAGATCTGTCTTCAGAATATACTAGTGTGTGTGTTTGAGTGTTCTGTGCCTGAAGTTGTGTGGTCAGAAGGTCCATGGGGTTTCAGTGCGGCAGCAATACCACCAACTCAATCTCCTGTTGACTGGAAGGTGTGTATATGTGTGTGTGTGTGCGCGAGTGTGTTTCTGGTTGGATGGGTTCCAGCTCCTGAACTCAATCTCATTTTGTCTGTCTGGTTTTATTGTGTGTGTCTATGTGTGTGTGTGTGTGTGTGTGTATGTGTGTGTGTGTCTATGTGTGTGTATGTATGTGTGTATGTGTGTGTGTGTGTGGTGCAAAGGCACCCCGTAGCTTGTCTCTTCTGTCTTATATTTCAGCAAACCCCCAGGTGAGAGTAGAGCAGAGGCAAAATGCAGCCATCTTTGTTTTTTTATTTATATATGTGAATGTGTGTGTGTGTGTGTGTGTGTATGTGTGTGTGTATGTATGTGCGTGTGTGTGTATGTGTGTGTTTGTGTGTGTGTGTGCGTGCGTGCGTGTGTGTGTGGATCTTTTTATTTGTCTGCAACGTGAGAACATGGTCTGCTTAAAGATTCATAGTCCAGTTTTTCAACAGAGCGGAGTGGCCGTCCACTCTAAATAATTCATAAGTGTGGCCCGCTCTAGGAACACCAGGTCTTCCAGAAGGTTCCACTAGCCTCCGGCCAATCTGGCGGAAAGTACAGCTTATCAGCAGCGGACGCATCTGGACCCGTGCACGTGCACACACAAACACACACACGCTACAGCTCCCCACCACAAGGGTTGCATAACAGCATCAATAATGCAGATATTTACAAATCTCATCTCTCATGCACACCCCATAGCTGGGAGGCTGTGTGTGTGTGTGTGTGTGTGTAATGCACGCCTGTGGCTGTTGACATAAACAGGTTTGTAGATGTGTGTGTGTGTGTTGGTTTAATGGTTATGAGTGTGCTGCTTAGAACAGCTTTGCGGAGGTGGTGTTTCTCTTCTATAAGGTGCTCACCCAGAGTGACACCAAAACATTCTGTGCATACACACACACACCACACACACATCTCACAGGGGAGTCGTGCCGCACGTTGAGGCCCCACAGAGGTGTGCGTGTGTGTGTCTGTGTATGTGTGTGCATCTGTGTGTGGAAGTCTCTCTCAGATACTAAATTAACACAAAGCACATGGGGTGTGAAGTATTTGTGTGAATCACGATTCAGCATGTTATCAGCCAAAGCTGGATGTAACACACACACACACACACACACACACACACATTTGAACACAACGCCATCAGGCCCTCATGCTGCTAAATGTCAGAGCTGAGTAACAGTGGATGAAGCAGCATCACTACAGCATCAAACCACAACATATTCAAACACCACTGCATATAAACACCACTGCATATAAACACCACTGCATATACTACTATGCCCACAAACACCACTACATATATTTTTTACAGCCAGAAACACCACTACATATATAAATATACACCATATTTTATGCCTAGAAAAATGACAACATATATCAGGCTAATGAACACCACAACATATATTAGACTAATGAACACCACTACATATATCAGGCTAATGAACACCACTACATATATTAGACTAATAAACACCACTACTAATGAACACCACTACATATATTAGACTAATAAACACCACTACTAATGAACACCACTACATATATTAGACTAATGAACACCACTACATATATCAGGCTAATGAACACCACTACATATATTAGACTAATGAACACCACTACTAATGAACACCACTACATATATTAGACTAATGAACACCACTACATATATCAGGCTAATGAACACCACTACATATATTAGACTAATGAACACCACTACTAATGAACACCACTACATATATTAGACTAATGAACACCACTACATATATTAGACTAATGAACACCACTACTAATGAACACCATTACATATATCCGGCTAATGAACACCACTACATATATTTTATGCCCAGTAGTCCTTGGGCAGGAAAAAAAAAACAAAAAAAACATTTGGTTCTGCGAGTCCCTCATCTCAGGGGTTCTATTTGCTCTGTGAGTCCCTCATCTGAGGGGTTCCATTTGGTTCTGCGAGTCCCTCATCTCAGGGGTTCTATTTGCTCTGTGAGTCCCTCGTCTGCCCAGTCTCATGAGTCCCCTGGGAAGTCTCACAAAAACACATGGGTACACACACACTGTGTTACCTTGCGCCCGGAGCAAATCCGTTTATGCAGCTGTTTAACGGCTGGTTTCACACACAAGCCTACTGAAGGATACAAGACAAGGACACAGTCAATGCCTCTGAGAAACAGCAGTATGCAGTTAGAGCTCTAGTCCACAAGCACAACACCGACAGACCAGGTGTGACAATTTAGCTGTGCAGGAACTGGGAGGAACCAGAGGAACCACTGCACCCCTGTGTTCCCCACAGTGCCTCTGCACTCCTCTTTACTCAGCAGGCCGGTGGCAAAGAGGCAGCAATGGAGCCAGACGCTCCTGCAGCCGTCACACATCAGAGACACTGGTTGGCAGTCTGGGACTGCTGTGAAACGCTGTTTCTGATGTCTGCGTAATTACCCCACTCTTAGCAGCCTCAGAGCATGTAGATATTTCCCCTCACCAATAAGACTCCACAGGTGGACTGATCACATGTTCAGAGCATGTAGATGTTTCCCCTCACCAATAAGACTCCACAGGTGGACTGATCACATGTTCAGAGCATGTAGATGTTTCCCCTCACCAATGAGACTCCACAGGTGGACTGATCACATGTTCAGAGCATGTAGATGTTTCCCCTCACCAATGAGACTCCACAGGTGGACTGATCACATGTTCAGAGCATGTAGATGTTTCCCCTCACCAATGAGACTCCACAGGTGGACTGATCACATGTTCAGAGCATGTAGATGTTTCCCCTCACCAATAAGACTCCACAGGTGGACTGATCACATGTTCAGATGAGTCCTTGCCAGAGCTGCAGCTCTTTAGAGGCTGAGGCTGGTCTTCAGGTGGAGTTTGGGAGATGCTAACCAGCTAACTGCTTTACCTCAGCATCATCCTCCAAACAATGATTAGCACAGTGCTAGGAACACGACCAGTGTGTGTGTGTGTGTGTTTGTGTGTGTGTCCGCGTGCGTGTTTCTGCTCATGCTCACTGGTGTCTAGAATCATTCATGTTGAGGGTGTCTAAAGTCTAATGTGAAGGCTGATACGCTCATGCACTTAGGTGTTAGCGTAGAGCTGAGAACATAATGTGTGGGTGTGTGTGTTCTCATGCTCAGAGTGATAGTCTCACTGACTCTAAGGTGAAGGTCGATTCACTCATTCATTTCTGTGTTAAGACACAAATAGATGTGTGTAGCGAATGGTGTTTGAACCCGCTCTTTGACTGAGGGTGACTCAGGCTCAGTTTGAGGTGAGGGGAGGGTTAGGGGTTAGGGGTCAAGGTAAGGGGTCAAGGGTCGGGAGGACGCTCTACCTTGTGCTGCTCTGGCCGAGTCCAAGAAGCCTGGAAAGAACAGAGACAGAACAGAACGAAAAGAAAAAACCAGAAAAACAAAAAGAAAAAAAAAAAAAAAAGTGATCTTTTAAAAGAAACCCAATTTAAGACATTGTTAGGTCATGAATTTGTGCTAAAATGC
Source organism: Tenualosa thibaudeaui (assembly GCA_027481765.1). Classification (NCBI taxonomy): domain Eukaryota; kingdom Metazoa; phylum Chordata; class Actinopteri; order Clupeiformes; family Clupeidae; genus Tenualosa; species Tenualosa thibaudeaui. The sequence goes on along the minus strand of JAIFZK010000206.1, from coordinate 762,143 downwards.
ACTATTCAAGTACATTTTATCAGTCCTAGGCCAGCAAAATAAGCACATGTTACAGATAATGCATGTTTTTCAAAAAAAGAGAGCATGTTAACACTGCATTGCAACACTTAAAGCAGTAATGGTCATGTAGCTGGTTTAGAAAGAATACTGTCAAGAATTTAGAAAAATAAACAGGTTAGCATTTAAATTCTCTCTGCTTTTCTGGACCCCTCAAGAGAAAGAAATATGCTTCAAAATCATGCCAAATCAGACAAAATACTACTTGTAGCACCCCCCCCCCCGCCTCTAATAATACCTTTTATTTCATGATATCCAGGTCTGAATGAATTAGTGTTTTTCAATATGCTGCAGTGGTAGAGAGAAACTCAAACAGAGAGTGCTAACTCTCAGTAGCCTAGCCTGCCGTTCTTCCAGAGACTCTGCTTTAATTTCTCACTCCCTCATGGCCCTGCCTGCAGATCAGAAGCAGAAGCACAGAGTCTTCCAAAAGCCTTGCTGTTTGCTCACTCTCTTCATCCTCCGCAAAGCAGGCAGAGGCATACCTGAGAGTGTGGACACAAGTGAACAACGAGCACCTGCCGAGGGCTCAGGGAACTGACGCTTATTAGTACGCTAACAAGCTCATTCTAAAACAGGCCTCACGGCCAATTAAAGCAATTTCCCAATATTTCCCCTGCTGCTCTTGATCTCACGCTGCTTTGGCTGCCTGGAGAAGAGTTGCATGTGTTTTGGTACAGGTGGACACTAAGGCATGTCAGGCATGCTGGTTACAGAGCCCATGATGGAACCCAGAGATGAATGAAGGCGTGAATGAATGAATGAATGAATTAATGAATGAATGAATGAATGAACTGAGACAGAAGACAGTCCTGAGGGACAACCAGCATCCACTAATCACAACCGTTTCTGATCAGCTTGGACAAAGTGGCGCTGCTTGTTCAGTGACAGACGGAATAAATCATTAAAACCCTGTGAGCTGCTGAACATCATTGTCCAACAGCAGTGTTGATGCATTATACATCAGGACAGCACAGCTGAGCATCCTCAAAAGATGGGAGCTGTGAAACTGCACAGCTGACAACCACACACAACATCTGAATCTTAATGAGCCTTCATGCTGACAGTGCCACACCGATCACTGGATATACTCTGGATACTCTCAATACCTTTAATCATTCTCAATACCTCTCTCTCAATACCTTACCTTAATTTTTTTAATACCTCTCACTCAAAACCTTCACTTGTCTGTCAGTGGCTCTTTCTCAATGCCTTCACTCATTTCTGTGTGTTTCTTAGGTACATCTGAAATTCGAATCAACAACAGCCTTAACACATAAACATGCACAATGGACTTGCTCTGAGGTAACTTCATTATGGAAAATGCGATATTTGTTTCAAGGTATGTTTGGAGGATCCCATGCAGCCATACTAACCTAATTATAACAACAGAATGAGTTTCTGACCACAAAGACTCTAGCAAGACCCTTGGCTGCTTTTTGGGTTGTTTTACAAACCAGGCTTTACACTGCTCATATAACGCTGGGCTCACATAGGTAACATAGTCTGAAAAAGCTGTTATATATAAATAGTCTTGCATTTCAGTTTGATGACACAGTGAGTAAAACACCCTCATCTTAGAGGCACACACACTCACTTACATACCCTCATCTTAAGTAAGGCTTAGAGGCACACACACTCACTTACATACCCTCATCTTAAGTAAGGCTTAGAGGCACACACACTCACTTACATACCCTCATCTTAAGTAAGGCTTAGAGGCACACACACTCACTTACATACCCTCATCTTAAGTAAGGCTTAGAGGCACACACACTCACTACCCTACGCTCAGGTTGTGACCCTGTTGAAGCGACCTATTCCCAGTACGACACCAACATCCTCACACCCTGCTGGAGTGGCAACGGTCATCATTGACCTTAGTCTGCCTGAAATAATCCAGATTACAGCCACAGGATTAGGAGCTATTATTTCTGTCACTGCTAAATGTGACACCTTGGCTACCACTCTCAAGAACTCAGCTACATAACGCTACCGTTTTACATAACGCCCTCATATTACTGGCTAAATTATGTTACCATTTTACATAACACCCTCATATTACCGGCTAAATTACGTTACCATTTTACATAACACCACCATGTTACTGGCTAAATTATGGTACCTTTTTACTATTGTACATATGGCTGTTTGATTGGCCAGCCTTTGGATGAGTATTAGAGCTTCTAATTGGCCTGTCTTTAAATCAGATGAGTATCTGAGCATCTGATTGGCCAGACTTTGGTCAGGATGAGTGTCTGAGCTACTGCCCTCTGGTGGTGAGAGATGAGGATGGCTGCAGTCACACAGGTATAAGGAGCATGCAGTGAAGTGCAGGAGGCCCAGGAGGTAGGCAACAGGGCTGGCAGCACAGGACAGTTGTAATCAAAGTTGTAAAAGTAGGACTGTGTGGTGGAACCACAAGGGCGTTAATCTACAGAACTCTGTGGTGGAACCACAAGGGCGTTAATCTACAGGACTCTGTGGTGGAACCACAAGGGCGTTAATCTACAGGACTAGATGGTGGAACCACAAGGGCGTTAATCTACAGGACTCCGTGGTGGAACCACAAGGCCGTTAATCTACAGAACACTGTGGTGAATCCACAAGGCTGTTAATCTGCAGGACTCCATGGTGGAATTGCAAGGCCGTTAATCTACAAGACACCGTGGTGGAACCACAAAGCTGTTTACCTAATGGACACTGTGGTGGAACCACAAAGCTGTTTACCTAATGGACACAGTGGTGGAACCACAAAGCTGTTTATCTAATGGACACTGTGGTGGAACCACAAAGCTGTTTACCTAATGGACACCGTGGTGGAACCACAAAGCTGTTTACCTAATGGACACCGTGGTGGAACCACAAAGCTGTGTAACTAATGGACACCGTGGTGGAACCACAAAGCTGTTTACCTAATGGACACCGTGGTGGAACCACAAAGCTGTGTACTTAATGGACACCGTGGTGGAAACGGTAATGGGTTTCTGGATGGGCACGGACAGAAGACAACAGCCGGATGAGGAGTTAGATGAGAAGAGAGGAGAACGAGCCTGGCACGGCACGGAGCCTAGCACGGCACGGAGCCTAGCTTCTTGACTGCCTGGGCATTAGCGACAGCTTGGGCATGGCATTAATGGCTGCTTGGTTATAGCCTTATCCGGGGCACTGCTTGGGTATAGCCTCATTGACTTCCTGGGCACACCCTCATTGACTTCCTGGGCACACCCTCATTGACTTCCTGGGCACACCCTCATTGACTTCCTGGGCACAGTCTTAGTGATTGCTGACTAATGGAGGGGAATGATAAACTGGAGGGAACTGGATGGATATCTGTGGCTGCTGCTGGACCTGCTAGTGATCGACTGCCTGTCTGTCAGGAGGGGTGGGGGGGGTGGTACGGCCTGTGCCACACTGATCCTTCCTAAGAACAAGAACAATCTCCCTTTGTACTGCAGCACAGTGGGTGAGGGTGAAAGGAGAACTGGCCCCACGACCAGCATAACGGGCATAAGTGGGCATTGTATCTAGAGAGGGGAGGGTGGGGGGTGGTTGCTGTGGCGGCTATCCATGAGCAAACACCCCCTCCTCCCATACACACACACACACACACCCTTCCACAGCGACCACTTCATTCTGCTTGGAGTGTGTGACACAGAGGTCCTGCTCCTACACATGCCTGACGCCATCAGCATGCGTGTTTGTGTGTGTGTGTGTGTGTGTGTGTATGCTCAGGTCTGTGTTTGAGAGTAGGGCATTTTGTGTGATGCTAACAGTGTAGAGTTGGTCCCTATGAGGCTGTACTCTCCAGAAGAAACCATGACTAAACATGTGTGTGTGTTCAGTGGTCTCCAGAAACCATGACTAAACGTGTGTGTGTGTTCAGTGGTCTCCAGAAGACATCAAGACTAAACGTGTGTGTGTTTTCAGTGGTCTCCAGAAACCATGACTAAACATGTGTGTGTGTTCAGTGGTCTCCAGAAGACATCAAGACTAAACGTGTGTGTGTGTTCAGTGGTCTCCAGAAGACATCAAGACTAAACATCATGATTAAAAGTGTGAAGGACTGGGGAGACTGGACAACAGATTGCCCTCTTAAGACAACACTTAATGCAATACCTCATAGCACAAAGCTTACTTCAATTCAGTACCTGCTCTTCTGGCATGACTACCTGGATTAAATTTAGTACTTGCTTATGTAATATGACTACACTGGGACCTCTGTATTAAACTCAGTATTTGCTGTTGTGAGGGGACTCTAAGGAACTATATTATGGGACTATATTATGGGACATATAGGGTACTATATTATGGGACATATAGGGGACTATATAGGGGACTATGTTATATTTGTTATGTTTGCTCCCACTAGATGGCAGTGAGTTGTGGGAAGTGATGTTGTGTGTGTGTGTGATTATGTGTGTGTGTCTCTGTGTGTGTGTGTGTGTGTGTGTGTGTGTGTGTCGGCATGGCATAGCAGAGAGATGTCCTTTAAACATTCCTTCAGTGCGACCATGAGAGTGAACACACCCAGATGAGCATGTCATCATCCCTGATGATACACACACACAAAACAGGCAGGAGGGAGTGAGTGAGTGTGTGTGTGAGTTTGTGTGTGTGTGTGTGCTGCATGAGCTACTTTGACAATACACACACCACAGGCAGGAGGCTCTGCGTGTGTGTACACAATACCTGATTCAGGGGGAAGATGCAGTTCAGATCAGCCACTGATCTACCAGAGCCAGATCAGGGCCAGCTCCATGCAGCAGTTAGCTGCCATGTGGTGAGTCCATCAGGAGCTCAGCTAACCAAGCGCCACACACACACAGGGGGTGCCCACAGAATGAAACGTCATGAATGAACACACACACACACACACACACATCCATACTCAAGTGCAAACCCTCTGCCATTTGTGGTTCATATATAACCCTCTGTTCATCCTTCACTGTGGTGGGGTTTGTAAACACCCTTCTTCATCCACTAAGGCAGGATGGATGTGTGTGTGTGTGTGTGTGTGTGTGTGTGTGAATCTCACCAGTGGTGCTCACCGAGTCAGGGTGGGCTTCACACACACACACCAGAGAGTAGCGACACAATCAAAAATAATTAGCAGCTTTGTGGTGTTTTCTGCAGGAGAGTCTCCCTGTGCTGCATGTCTGTGGGGGGATTGGGAGCAGACAGTGTGTGTGTGTGTGTGTATGTGTGTGTGTGTGTGTGTGTATGTGTGTGTGTGTGTGTGGAACCTCAGACAAACACAATCAGCCTAATGAGCTGCTAATTATTTTCGTCTCCGTGACGATGAGTTTTCACCCGTGTATGGCAATACATACACAACACACACACACACACACACACATATATGCGCAGTCAAGTAACACTTGCAGAAGACAGCAAGGACGAGGATGGGGGTGAGTGTGTGTGTGTGTGTATGTGTGTGTGTGTGTGTGTGTGTGTGTGTGTGTGTGTGTGTGTGTGTGTGTGTGTGTGTGTGTGTGTGTGTGTGTGTGTGTGTGTGTGTGTGTGTGTGTGTGTGTGTGTGTGTGTGTGTGTGTGTGTGTGTGTGTGTGTGTGTGTGTGTGTGTGTGTGTGTGTGTGTGTGTGTGTGTGTGTGTGTGTGTGTGTGTGTGTGTGTGTGTGTGTGTGTGTGTGTGTGTGTGTGTGTGTGTGTGTGTGTGTGTGTGTGTGTGTGTGTGTGTGTGTGTGTGTGTGTGTGTGTGTGTGTGTGTGTGTGTGTGTGTGTGTGTGTGTGTGTGTGTGTGTGTGTGTGTGTGTGTGTGTGTGTGTGTGTGTGTGTGTGTGTGTGTGTGTGTGTGTGTGTGTGTGTGTGTGTGTGTGTGTGTGTGTGTGTGTGTGTGTGTGTGTGTGTGTGTGTGTGTGTGTGTGTGTGTGTGTGTGTGTGTGTGTGTGTGTGTGTGTGTGTGTGTGTGTGTGTGTGTGTGTGTGTGTGTGTGTGTGTGTGTGTGTGTGTGTGTGTGTGTGTGTGTGAGTGTGTGTGTGTGTGTGTGGTCCTGAGAATGAGGATGGCAATGAGGATGAAGATGGTGGTGGTTGTGAGGTGCGATGTGGCGGTCTCTATGGCGACGCAGTCCATCAGACACATGACACAGGCATCCCCATGCTCCGCAGGGCGAGTGATGATGAGGGTGGAGCTTTGTTTATCTGTTTATGTGTGTGTTTGTTTGTTTGTGTGTTTGTTTGTTTGTTTACTGCACAGCGTTTGCTCCTTTCCTTTTCCCTCAGTGGCAAAAGAAAAGCAGCCATATTGGTTCTTTCACGATCTATTCGTGTGTGTTTTGGTGGAACAGCCAAGCATCTGTGTGTGTGTGTGTGTGTGTGTGTGTGTGTGTGTGTGTTTGAAGCTATAAACACACTGTATGCATGAGCTGTGTGTTAGAAATTTCGTCCCATCATCACAGTTAACATCAGGAGGGGGAGTGTGGCAACACCAAAGCTGCTTGGACCATCATGCAAAGGCTCTCCCAGAGTTCTCCTCTCCTGATCAGATGAGGCCTGGGGCCTGGAGGAGCGGCAAATGAGGAGCACAGATCTGTGTTTACTGAGTGGGTTTGATTTCTGGGGTCAGATGCAGAGCCAAGCAGAGCCGAGCGGACGGCCGCGGCGTCTGACGCTACTATACCTGCGTACCTGCCGAGCGCCTACCTGATAGATCCCACCTGGGCCGTCCTGAGGGAGAGAGAGGGGGCGAGTGAGCACCTGTCATGCTCACACACTCCACACACTCGCTCGCTCGCTCGCCACTCTGCACACTCACACAACCTGCCCCCATGCAAGCGCTCACTCTACACACTCGTCTCTACACACCACACACACACTACTGACAACGTGTGTGTGTGTGTGTGTGTGTGTGTGTGATTTTACACTCCCCAGAGAGCACAAACATCTCTGAGATGACCCAGACTGCTCCAGATCCAGAGGTAAAATGGCCGCTTGCATGGAACTCCATACATGTATGACATGTTTGTGTTTGTTTGTTTGTTTGTGAGCCTGTTGCCATGGGGAGTCATTAGTAAGCAGACAAACGATGAGTTCTGATCCTGCTCAGAGTCGCATCACATCTATACATGCAGCACACACACGTCTACACACCTGACTGACTCTAATGTATACACATATAAGCCTGACTGACTCTAATGTATACACATATAAGCCTGACTGACTCTAATGTATACACATATAAACCTGACTCGAAGATGTACATTAAGCTACTCATGACAGATGGCTGTAGGCAAACCTGACTCATTCTGTGAGGGCTAGTCACAGTATTGCTCCATGGATTAAACACAGAACTGAATACAGATTAAATACAGAATATGACCCCCTAATCTCACTGTCTGCAACTCTGCATGCTCACACACACACACACACACACACACACACACACACACACACACACACTACTTATTTCTACTTCCTCTTCTGGTCTTGTGTGTCATATCCTCTCCTGCTTCAGGACGCGTGTATATGTGTGTGTGTGTGTGGCCTGGCATACCTGTTCTCCCTCAGAGAAGACGCGCTGTCCAAAGCTCCAGGTGATGGTGGGGGTGGGGTCACCTGTGGCATCACAGGTGAGAGTAACTTGTTCCTCCATCTCTGTAGTCGTCTGGTTATCCAGGAATGTGATCTTAGGTTTTACTAGAGAACACAGCACAGGGAGGTTACCTATGTGTGTGTGTGTGTGTGTGTGTGTGTGTGTGTGTGATTTATGTGTGTGTGTGAGTGTGTATTTGTGTATGTATGTATGTGTGTGTGTGAGTGTGTATTTGTGTGTGTGTGTGTGTGTATGTGTGTGTGTGTGTAAATGTGTATTTGTGTATGTATGTATGTGTGTGAGTGTGAGTGTGTATTTGTCTGTGTGTGTGTATGCGTGATTGTGTGTGTGTGTGAGTGTGTGTGTGATTTGTGTGTGTGTATATATGTGTGTGAGTGTGTATTTGTGTGTGAGTGTGTATTTGTGCATGTGTGTGAGTGTGTATTTGTGTGTGTGTGTGAGTGTGAGTGTGTATTTGTGTGTGTGTGTGTGTGTGTGTGTGTCTCACCGAACACCCTGAGACTCAGCTCCTGTTCGCTCTGTCCAGCCTTGTTGGTGGCGATACAGGTGTATTCACCTTCGTCCAGCTTCCGTACGTCCATGATGGTCATCTCAGAACCGTCCTCCGTGAAGCTGTACTTGTCCCCTGCCTGCAGGAGCACCGAGCTCCTACACACACACACACACACACGCAAGGCACATAACACACAGCGTTCAGTTGAGGCCTTTAGCCTGGGACAGCAAAACACAACACACACACACACACACACACACACGTATAGAACATTGCACACAGTGCCCAGTTGAGGCCTTTAGCCTGGGACAGTAGACACACATGTACGTGCATGTGTGTGTGTTTGTGTGTGTGTGTGTGTGTGTGTGTCAAAGGAGCGTCTTAACTGACCATGCAGGCCTACATGACCGAATGACAGGCCTCAGGGCTGCTGCTTTTGAATGGGTCACAGTAATGAGTGAGAGCCTCCTGAGTGGAGAGTGTGTGTGTGTGTGTTTGTGTGTGTGTGTGTGTGTGTGAATGTGGGCGGCCCTTCAAGGTCACAGCAGGAGTGATTACAACCCCCCCCCCCCTCCTAACACACACACACAGATTAGTGTATCAGTGGGGTTGGGGTTGTGTGTGTCTGTGGGGAAGGAAGTCTTTTCTCCTTTGGTTGAGTTTCTGAGGAGCATGGGGGTGTGATTGTCTTTTGTGCAAACGTGTGTGTGTGTGTGTGTGTTTGTGTGTGCACTAATAGTCTTTGTCCTCTGGTGTGTAGAGGATGAAAGGGCGTGTGTGTGTGTGTGTAGAGGCTGAAAGGGATCTCTTCTGAGTCTGGCCCCAGACTGGCTGATGGGAGAGCCAAGGTCAGATCACTATCATGACACACACACACACACTCACACACATATACACTCCCTGCTCACCCACAGCACTGGAAGTCAGCCTCTGTTATCTACAACTGGGAAGTGTGTGTCTGTGTCTGCGCGTGTGCATGTGTGTGTGTGTGTGTGTGTGAAAGGGAGTATTAAAGTGAACAAACTCTAGTTCTCCTGACTCTGCCCGTGATACTAAGGGCATAGAACTTGGCCTGTGATTAGTGTGTTTGTGTGTGTGTGTGTATGTGAGAGAGAGAGATTGAGGGGGGGTGATTCTCTGGGTGTGTGTGTATTATTCTCTGTGTGTTTTGTCAGCATGTGTATGTTTGAGACAGCTGACAGGTGTGTGTGTGTGTGTGTGTGTGTGTGTGTGTGTCCTCACCTGGCCCAGGTGACCGTGGGTTCGGGGAATCCATCAGCATCACATGCCAACACCACTGATTGGCCCGCCTCCCCCGTGGCGTTCAGCTCTGCGTGTCTGATCCGGATGGTGGGTAGAACTAACACACACACACACACACACACACACACACACACACGTCACCTGATGCCTGTCTGACAACTGGTAAATCTCACAAACTTGTGATGTGTCTGTGGTGTAAGGGCTATGTGTAGGCTGTGTGTGTGTGAGGTGTGTGTGTGTGTGAGGTGTTTAAGGTG
>JAIFZK010000206.1:722500-725000 GCA_027481765.1 Tenualosa thibaudeaui | reverse complement strand
TCAAGGGGCCGGGTGGACACACAGACCAGAGACCGGATAGTCCAAGCTGTGGGACATGAAAGCCAAAAGATGAGAATGGGGGGCGGTGGCTGATGTGGAGAGGCCAGGGTGTGTGTGTGTGTGTATGTGTGTGGTGTGGGGCCAGAGAGCTGGAGGATGTGACTAGAGGAGGTCTGGCTGAGGAGTGGAGTGTGGAGAGGCCAGAGTGTGTGTGTGTGTGTGTGTGTGTGTGTGTGTGTGTGTGTGTGTGTGTGTCACACTGAGCGTGCTCCCTCAAAAGCTCTTCTTGCTTTTCCGTCTGCACTGTCCAATGCCACAAGGGGGCCATGTTCGTGAAGATTACACACACACACACACACACACACACTCAGGGTCTTACTCACACACACTCTGAGTCACACCCTGCCCTGCCTCGGCTCACTTCCTGTTCATCAGGGAAGGATCACGAGGTGATGATGATGTAAAGAAGACGGACAGCTGCTATTGGCTGTATTGGTTATATTGGTATAACTCACGTCTCCATTTTACGTTGTAATCTGGTGAAAACCCAGCGTGAGTGGCATCATTCTAACAGCTTTCTTATTGCCACACACACACACACACACACACACACACACCAGGGCGTGAGAACAGGCAGCCTGGGGCACCTGGGGCCACTGCCTCAGATACGTCCTTCTATTCTACACACACACACACACACACACACACAGCTCAAAGTAACACTTAACACACAGGGTAAGTGTGTGTTCTCGCTGATAAACTCATAGCCCTCCCGTCTCCATCCAGTCCGCAAGCTGTGCTTTTCTACCGCCAGACATTATTAATCAACCTCCACAGGTCCTCCTCCTCACGGCTCTGTGAGCGACCCCAAACCCTGCCAGTGGAGAGGGCTGCCCACACACACTGGTGCAGGAGTCACCCTTGCTGTTACTGTTGTTACCGGGACGACACACCAATTAACATACCAACCGTGGGGATGACACACTTCAGAGAAGAGGAGACAGCTCCAGCTGGGATAAGGGCAGGCACACACACACACACACACACACACAAGCCTTTGCGTCCTGGACAGACAGCGTCACATCAGAACAGAACAGCACAAGCCTCTCCAATTATATTTTTCTGCATGGAGAGGCAATTGTCCCCGAGGTGAGAGAAGACACACACACAAACACACACACACACACACACACAAACACACACACAAAGGAGAGGAGAGGAGACCCCTAACCTCATCTGAGCTTATGGTCCTCCACACACAGAGCTACACACACACACACACACACACCAAATAGCACCACCTAACTACACAACTTTTCCCCTATGAGATGGCACACACACACACACACACACCAAACAACAAACAACTTTTCCCCTAAGACATACACACATGCACACACACAGGCAGGCAGGCAGACAGACACACACACACACACAGAAGCGTGAGTGTGGACCTGGACAGATCCTGCATCTCCAGAGCTATGAGCAGGTTTGAGCTTCTGTGAGTTTCTGTGTGAGCTGGGACACAGTGAGACTGCAGTTACAGGCTTGAAAATAACACACTGTTCCAGGCTGTAGTTTCAGTACTGAGCTCACTCACACACACACACACACACACACACACACACACTGCAGTGACATACTGTTCCAGGCCGTAGTTTTAGTGCTGAGCTCATACTCACTTCACTGAAGCCCATCCATAATCCTCCGTGACACCCTGCACAGTGTGTGTGTGTGCCTGTGTGTGTGTGTGTGCTCCTCACCTGAGCGAGCACCTTGGGCAGCAGACAAGTGATGCGTATGTGTGTGTGTTGCTGCTGTGTGTGTTAAATTATGTGTAATCAGAAGCAGCGAAGAGAGAGAAATAGAGAGAGTGTGTCCTATGTCATGGATAACTCAGACAAGGGTGTATGTGTGTGTGTGTGTGTGTGTGTGTGTGTGTGTGTGTGTGTGTGTGAAAGAGTGTGTGCTGCATGTTGTGCTGTCACACAGAGTGGAGAGTCTAAGCCAGCACAGACATGCAGAGCATTCAGAATCAGTCAGAGCACTAGATGTACCCTTAGAACACTTACTACACAAGGATAGAGAGAGAGAGAGGAGCGAGAGAAGAGAGAAGAGAGAGGGAAGAGAGAGGGAGGGAAGAGAGAGGGAAGAGAGAGAGAGAGGAGAGAGGGAAGAGAGAGAAGAGAGAGAGAGAGGGAAGAGAAAGAGAGAGAGAGAAGAGAGAGAAGAGAGAGAGGGAAGAGAGAGAAGAGAGAGAGAGAGAAGAGAGAGGGAAGAGAGAGAGAAGAGAGAGAGAGAAGAGAGAGGGAAGAGAGAGAGAGAAGAGAGAGGGAACAGAGAGAGAAGAGAGAGAGAAGAGAGAGGGAACAGAGAGAGAAGAGAGAGAGAGAAGAGAGAGGGAACAGAGAGAGAAGAGAGAGAGAGAAAGAGAGATTTCCTCATCCTTAGACCAGTTAGCCAGGCAGAATACAGTCTAGCTGGAGGAGGACACTCTTAT
>JAIFZK010000206.1:712500-717500 GCA_027481765.1 Tenualosa thibaudeaui | reverse complement strand
CAGACTAATTTGAACCAAGCTTCAGATGTGTCAGGAACACACTCTTCCTCCCCCTCTTCCTCCTCTCTTCCTCCTCCTCAGTCCCCTCTGTCTGAGCCTCACATATTCTACAATGCAGAGTTTTTTCAACAGCAACACACACCCTGTGCCAGACTAACACCCAACACACACCCTGTGCCAGACACACACCCTGTGCCAGTCTAACACCCAACACACACCCTGTGCCAGTTTAACACCCAACACACACCCTGTGCCAGACACACACCCTGTGCCAGTCTAACACCCAACACACACCCTGTGCCAGTTTAACACCCAACACACACCCTGTGCCAGACACACACCCTGTGCCAGTCTAACACCCAACACACACCCTGTGCCAGTTTAACACCCAACACACACCCTGTGCCAGACACACACCCTGTGCCAGTCTAACACCCAACACACACCCTGTGCCAGTTTAACACCCAACACACACCCTGTGCCAGTTTAACACCCAACACACACCCTGTGCCAGTCTAACACCCAACACACACCCTGTGCCAGTTTAACACCCAACACACACCCTGTGCCAGACACACACCCTGTGCCAGTCTAACACCCAACACACACCCTGTGCCAGACACACACCCAACACACACCCTGTGCCAGACACACACCCAACACACACCCTGTGCCAGACACACACCCAACACACACCCTGTGCCAGACACACACCCAACACACACCCTGTGCCAGACACACATCCAACACACACCCTGTGCCAGTCTAAAGATCAATTCATACTCGTCCCACTCTGTCAATATGCAGACATGCAAGCCTGGGAAGGTCTGGGAAGTAGAAAGACACCAACAAATCCTTCAAAGTTGAACTTAACTTGCCCAGTTTCTATATCAGTCCAACTGGCCTTTGCCTGTCTCACAATGGGAGTGCCTGACATTTGACAGGAAGAGAGCAGTTGGGCACAAACTACAGAGCGATGCATATGAAATGTCTTGCGTAGCTAAAGAGTTTACTTTCAGTACAGAGTGTAGTCAGGCACTAGTTTCAGTGTGTGTGTGTGTGTGTGTGTGTGTGTGTTTGTGTGTTCGCTGGAACAGAAAAGAAAAGTAACGAGGCCAATTCAAACAAGCACACACACAATGTCAGAATCATACACAATTACATCACAATACAGCATTCAGTCAAGATTTCCCATTTCAGTAGTCATGTATTTGTGTGCATGTGCCTATTCTTGATGAACTATAAACATAGCTAGCAGCTAGTTTGGATAGCATCATAGCATCAGAGCCTGGTTGGACTGTTAAGTTTCCAGTCTACATTTAAATAGCCTCAGTCACACCAAGGCAGACCCCACTGAACCAGTGTAGTCTACATGCTATTCCCCAATGTCTGTATCCTATATTCTGGACATATTACCGACATCAGAAGATACCGAGGGCACCACTTGCTGTTCCCAGAGGTCTCTACTCAGTGACTAATTCATCAAATCCATTCATTACTGCTGAGTTGGAAAAAAGGAAACACCTGCTATGAAAATGAATTGAATTCATGAATTTTGGATGAAGTGCTTTGCATGCATTAGCATTAGCATTAAAACAATGCAAGAGTGTCCACTGGCTCATACAGTCTGCTGTTGCCGTGAGAGCGGCCCTAATTAGCCTACTTGAAAACAGTAAACTTCTGTGGATTCTCTGTCAAAACTTATGACGCATTAGCCTAAACATCTAGACATTTCCAAGCGGTAGCAAATTGTTTTGCTCAGAAGGTACATCTAGTTACGCACAATAGGACCTCAGTAGGTCTTCTACCAAAGCTTAGTAGGACGAATCACAACACTCTATCTTTGTAGAGTCGTTGGGCAGGCTTAGCTCCATGGCGACAGGGCTATGATGGCTGTGGCCAAGGAACAACAGTCGTTTGAGTCGGTTTTTGCATCGACTTTGGAAGAGTTAGACTTGAGCTTTTCTTTGGAAGAGTTAGACTTGGGCTTTTCTTTGGAAGAGTTAGACTTGGGCTTTTCTTTGGAAGAGTTAGACTTGAGCTTTTCTTTGGAAGAGTTAGACTTGGGCTTTTCTTTGGAAGAGTTAGACTTGGGCTTTTCTTTGGAAGTTGAGCAGAAAAATGTAGGGAATTAGTTTCAAAGAATGTTGTACTTGCTGTTTTGCAGACGTTGCTCTGATTGGTCGTAGCGTTACCTTATTGCGTGCGGAGGCAGTTTAAAACACAACCGCTGATTCGGCCCCTGGGATTAAGCCCAGTCTATCAGTCATGTCCAGACTATACATTTTGATGTTATGTTGCATTGCCAGCACAACTGATTAGTGAATGTGAGGACTTCTAGATTATACAGTGAATTTGGTTTGTAATAATTATGGTAAAAGGTAACTGTGATATTATCTTTGTGTATAAAATGTTTTGTATTTTATTTTGGGTTTTTGGCAAATTAAGTTAATGCGTCTGTCGAGTCCATGGCATGATTTTAACGCAAACCAATTAATTATGACTTAACCTCAATTAAGTCAAGTTTAGCATTCTTTTTTGGATTGACAGAGAATGTTGACAGTACATTCTCGTGTAGGGGTTAACTAATTTGCCTTATTTAAATTGCAACAACAATTCATGTTCAATGTTCAATGTTTGTTCTTGCATGTTATGTTTTTTTTTCTGCACACTCAGAGCGCAGATCTCTTGTGAAAGGAAAAGAGAGAGAGAGGGCAAGTGAGCAGCTGGGAGAGTCTGGTAGAGCTCTAGTTTACAGTGTAATTGCATTTAATCAATCAGAGAAATAGGTATTCATCTTACACACATTCATACATGGTGTGGTATAAATTTATTGTCAATTTCTTCACATGTCCAAGACATACAAAGGAATCGAAACTGCGTTTCTCACTCCCCTGTGGTGGGAGAGCAAGGGGCCGCTGCCGGATGCCTGCGCCGCCCAAACAATAAATAAAGAGTCATGGTATGAGAAAGACTGCGTGAATTTCTCATATTAGAAGTACTGGACTACTGAGACTTGGAAAAAATATGTGCAATACCCACAATCCTGTGCCCAAATTCAGGCCCTAGACTTTCACACAGCCATGCACCATCATTTAACTAGGCTGAGACTCTCGCTAGATATATAGACCTACACATATTCACCATCATAGTGTGTGTTCACACAGCTATTCACCATCATAGTGTGTGTCCACACAGCTATTCACCATAATTTAACCAGTGTGCTCTCTCTCTCTATGGACTTAGAGCTGCTCTGTTCAAAAATGAAACGCACCATTATCATCAGAAACAGATTCCCCTTTTCCTCCCTTCAAAAGAACAAACTAATATCACAGGAGCACTAATCCTGATAATTATGTCTAATATCAGCAGTGATATCTATGATTTGCCTCATCTAAGTCTCTACTCTAGTTTATTAGATGTAATAACTACAAATTATGTTCATGGTCATCTAGGTGACCAGATGAAAGGTTCCATTTGCTCTGAAACTGTGTGGAGATAAAAGTCTTAAAACACGGTGCTGTTTCAGTGCTGTTGGATCATTTGAGTCTATTTGTTATTAGACCGTCTGAATTAGCGTTATTACTGCAGTCTCACTGGTGCATTCAGGCCCGTTTTATCAGCTGGAATTAAGTGATCATACCCACACACACACACACACACACAAGTGGGCCGAGGTGTAGCTCCTTTACTTTATGACTTCAACACTTTAACACATGTTCATCTATTAGGCAGACGGTAATTGGGCAATTAGGAGTGTGTGTAACGGGTCGCGTCAGACACACTGTTTGAAAGCTTCTCTCCTGCAGAGGGATCGAGCTCAAGGTTAGCCTGAAGAAGGAGAGGAAGAAGAAGTGTATCGAACTGCTGCAGACACCCAGCGAATCACGTGGCCCGGCCCAAAGGTGCCGCTGCCAATTTCAACTTCCCACGCCTGTCAGCTGAGTCGTACGCTTCCGGCAGCCCTCCGTGGAAACGGGGTCCTTCCCGCTAACAAAGGGCATTGTTAACGTCGCCGGGAGACACGAGCTCCAGCCCATCTCCTGTGCTGCTTAATTAAACCACTGTAGACTCACAGCAGAACTGCACGACAGTGACAAGCTTTGGATGAATAGAGTTGCGTATGAATTTTTAAATCAGTTTGAAATGGGCTAAATCATCTGGCTGTCACATCTGTGCCTGCAGGAATAATGTGCAGATCTCCTGTCTGGGGCCGACACAACGCTAGTCACTGGGAAACAGAGAAGCACCAACTGTTCCTCTTCCATATGCAAACAGCACAGTCAATAAGGGGAGGGAGGGAGAGAGACATGGGTGGAGGGAGAGAGAGTGAAAGAGGAAGAGAGAAGGGAAAGAGAGAGAGAGGGAGGGAGGGAGGAAGAGAGAGAGATGAAGGGAGGGAAAGAGAGAAGGGGGGAGGGAGTGCAAAAGAAAGGGGGATAGAGAAAGGGAGGGAGGGAGGGGAAGGGAGAGAGAGAGGGAGCGAGGGAGGGAGAGGAAGAGAAGGAGACAGGTGGAGGAGTATGGATGCTTCTTGCTCAGCTTTGCTGCTGTTCATTAACTGTGTGTGGAAATCCCTGGTCCATATTCAGGAGTCTGAACGCATAAACAAACCTGTTATCTTCAGAGAGGCAGGACCAGGACTAGGAGAAAGAGGAGGAGGAGGAGGAGAGGAGGAGGTGCAGCTTGGCGGCGTTACTGTTTTCACTTTGCATTCATCTCTCATCACGGCTGAGCAACAGATGGCGAGGAGGCACCTACGCACAGCAAGAACCTGGACACACACACACACACACACACGCACACGCACACGCACACGCACACACGCGGTAGAACTGGCCAGCTGGCCAGCCACGGCCCGGTAAAATTAGAGCCTACACAAGAGCTTACGCACAAAGGGCACCCACACTCCAAATCAAGCAGTCCACCATCAGGCAGAGGTACACACACACACACACGCACCAGGCAGAGAGGATACCACACCACACTCCCACTGCTCT
>JAIFZK010000206.1:685000-707500 GCA_027481765.1 Tenualosa thibaudeaui | reverse complement strand
CCCCCCCCACACACACACACACACACACACACACACACTTCTGCCTGTCCCAGCACCAGCCAATTAATACACTGGAGGCTTCCCTTCAGCATAGCACTGCTTTGCCCCTCACAGCGTGAGCATGCCCACACAGAAGCATTATGGGTAAAACAACACTGCTTTATGGGTAACCTAACACAAAGCAGCATTATGGCCACAGTTGCATTATGGGTAACCCAACAAAGCTGTTTTTGCCTCAACACAATGTCTACTTCCTCAAGACTCTTTAAAATCAAAATTATGTACAACTACAGCAAACGTATTCCATCACTGTGTGTTCTATGTCTCTGTGTTCCATGGTTCTGTGTTCTATGGTTCTGCGGCTCTATTTTACTTTGCGTTCTCTTTCTGAATGTTCTGACTGGTGCGTGTGTGCCCAGGCCAGTGATGGTAATTCATAACAGTGAATGGGATTTGGCTGATTTGGCTCCTCAGTGATGTGATAATTGCTGTAATAACGCACTGTAATTAGACTCACATACATCCTCCACATCAGCAAACACTAATTAATACATACACAAGCACAGTAGACACGCACAGCAGAAGACCAATCACAGGGCAAAACCCAACAGGGAGCACCAATCGCAGGGAAAAGTCCAACAGGGAGGACCAATCACAGGGCAAAGCCCAACAGGGAGGACCAATCGCAGGGCAAAGCCCAACAGGGAGGACCAATCACAGGGCAAAGCCCAACAGGGAGGACCAATCACAGGGCAAAGCCCAACAGGGAGGACCAATCACAGGGCAAAGCCCAACAGGGAGGACCAATCACAGGGCAAAGCCCAACAGGGAGGACCAATCACAGGGCAAAGCCCAACAGGGAGGACTGCTAGGGTGTAAGATCAGACCAGGTCAGATCAGATTAATCAGAGGCGGCAGAGGAGCTCAGGAGAACCAATCGGAGTGAGGTACTCCAGTGCTCTGTGCTGGAGTTCGGAGATCCGTTGTTGTGGTTTGGGTTGAGCTTGTTGCTTTAAACCCAGAGCCGAGTTTCCTGAAAGCACTGTAGGGCTAAATAGTTAATCTAGTCCCTCTGAAGGGCTTTACACATGACTACCGAAGGCTGCAAGATCTGTCACCTTCTAGTTTCTTTATGCTAAAAACACTGCAGTAATGCTGAAAGGTCAGCGCCAACAGGGTCAAAGTTCAACAATTTCAACTTTGGCCATAGTGTTAAAAATCCCAGCGCCGGCAAGAACACAGCTCCGAGGCCAAAATGAAGCTTTTAACGCCTGACAATATAAAAACGATTAGCCAACAATTAGCATCGGAAGCGTTTTACGGTGGTCACCTGAAAGCCCCTTCTGAACCTTACTTGAAAGTGTATATTGCAAGTTAACAACTACTTTTGATTTATGTACAGAGAAATGGACCAACAACTGCATTTTCATTGAAATATGTATTTGAAATACACTATTTTAACATTAACAGCTTTTTTTTGGAACTGACTTTGTGAACATTCCAAAACAGAACTTGGTTAAGAATAAGTCATGTTGGGTAAACGCTGAAGATTCCCCATAGAGAATAATGGATTATGACAGCATTGAGACCAAACTCACAAGAATGTGCTTTCCTTGGATTTATAATTATGAACCTCTCTGGTATCGAACAGACAAGGATTTGGAGAAATGACTCCCATAATAACAAATTAATTTATGGTTAAAGCGGTGAAGTGGGATATGGGCATTCTTGGTGAGTAGGCTAAGCTAACACATTCAATAAATTATAGGATGCCAAATTGCTTGCCATCACATCAGAATATACATAATTGTGATGA
This sequence comes from Tenualosa thibaudeaui, assembly GCA_027481765.1. Lineage (NCBI taxonomy): Eukaryota > Metazoa > Chordata > Actinopteri > Clupeiformes > Clupeidae > Tenualosa > Tenualosa thibaudeaui. The sequence goes on along the minus strand of JAIFZK010000206.1, from coordinate 705,684 downwards.
GAATTATGTCTGTTATACGATCACAGGCATGATCTTCCCAAATATAAAACTGGCTAATAAGTTAGCCTACTACATAACATTGGCTCTGTTAACGTTACTAGACATCTAGCTGTAACGCTGGCTATTGCTAATTAACAATATCATACAGGGTCACCCACACGCAACACTGCAGATTGCACTAGACTGTCAGAGTGTAGTTTTGCCTTAACGCTTAACATCTACTTTGTGCAAAATATGTATATATATATATGAATTTTATTATTTCTTCCTCCAGTGTGAGGAAACAATTTTGATTTTGACCCGTCAAACTATTGTGTTCTCAGTGATCATTTTATAACAGCCTACTATATTATTTAAGTTGCAAAATCGAAGTAGACAGAGTTGGTAATGTTTTATGCATTTAAAAATGACTGGACTTTAACTGTGGATGAAATAGTTACACCTGATTTTCCGTGTGCCAGCAATGAACAGGTAGTGGTAGAGTTGTTTACCCTACGTGACACAGACCATTACTATGACTTTCAACAGAACGTTGATGAGTACTGGCTAAAATGAGCACTTTTTCAACCATTGTTTTTCCCATTGGATCTCATCAATCACACAAAAAATGATTCATTAACGGTTCTATGTACATTACTGAGCAATGTAATACATATATATTTACTGACAAATTTAACCTGAAATATTAAATTATACTTTACAATATTATACGTTTTTCAGAGCATCAGAAAAACATTCACAAATGTGTGATCCAGAGTACTCATGTTTGAGAAAAAGAAAGCCAAATTAACATTCTTAAGATCACAGATAAAGAACACGCTTGAGCCATCGTAGAGGAACCCGGCCCAGAGTCAGCAGAACCACCAGACCCTGAAAGACACTCTCTGCTGCAATTTGTCATCAGGGAGAAGTCAGGTCCCTAGGGCTGTGTTCTCTTCTCTGTGTTCTGTGTTCAGTGTTCTCTTCCTCACAGCCCTACCAAGCTGAAGAACCAACGCAGAGGAGAAGGAAGAGATCAGCATCAGCAGTACAGTAGAGTCCTTACGCAACCCATCATTCCGCCTTAAGTATTAATAAGACCTGACTGATTAAAAATACATGTGCTCAGTGTGGTGTGTGGTGTGACTGTGTGTGTATGCTTCTCCCTCAGAGTCAGTAAGTCAAGAAGTTCTTCAAACACACATCTTAGGCAATAGGGGAGGTGTGTGTGTGTGTGTGAAAGGAATATGCTAGTGTTTTATCCCAGTAGTAATATGCTAGTATTTTATCCCAGTAGTAATATGCTAGTGTTTTATCCCAGTAGTAATATGCTAGTGTTTTATCCCAGTAGTAATATGCTAGTATTTTATCCCAGTAGTAATATGCTAGTGTTTTATCCCAGTAGTAATATGCTAGTATTTTATCCCAGTAGTTATATGCTAGTGTTTTATCCCAGTAGTAATATGCTAGTATTTTATCCCAGTAGTAATATGCTAGTATTTTATCCCAGTAGTTATATGCTAGTGTTTTATCCCAGTAGTAATATGCTAGTATTTTATCCCAGTAGTAATATGCTAGTGTTTTATCCCAGTAGTAATATGCTAGTATTTTATCCCAGTAGTTATATGCTAGTGTTTTATCCCAGTAGTAATATGCTAGTTTTTTATCCCAGTAGTAATATGCTAGTATTTTATCCCAGTAGTTATATGCTAGTGTTTTATCCCAGTAGTAATATGCTAGTGTTTTATCCCAGTAGTAATATGCTAGTATTTTATCCCAGTAGTTATATGCTAGTGTTTTATCCCAGTAGTAATATGCTAGTATTTTATCCCAGTAGTAATATGCTAGTATTTTATCCCAGTAGTTATATGCTAGTGTTTTATCCCAGTAGTAATATGCTAGTATTTTATCCCAGTAGTAATATGCTAGTGTTTTATCCCAGTAGTTATATGCTAGTATTTTATCCCAGTAGTAATATGCTAGTATTTTATCCCAGTAGTTATATGCTAGTGTTTTATCCCAGTAGTTATATGCTAGTGTTTTATCCCAGTAGTAATATGCTAGTATTTTATCCCAGTAGTAATATGCTAGTGTTTTATCCCAGTAGTTATATGCTAGTGTTTTATCCCAGTAGTTATATGCTAGTGTTTTATCCCAGTAGTTATATGCTAGTGTTTTATTGTATTTAGATAATGGGACTATACAGCCGTGCAAATATCTCTGCTAGAAAAGGGTAGCTGTTCTGTGTCAGAACCGTCCAAGCCCTCCTGGAAAGGGAAGTTGTTCTGTGGGAGATCCATCATCACCCTCCCGGAAGGCGTAGTGGTTTTGTGGTGGAACTGTCCTTGCCCTCCTGAAAAAGGTAGTTGTTCTGCGACAGAACCGTCCTCACCCCCCTGGTTTGGACTTTATCAAACCTTATCGAGCCGTGCAAGTGGACAGTCACAGAGCTTCAAGGGGCCGCAGGCAATCCTATCAATTCCCACCCCTAACCGCAGCCAATGGACAAATTGCCAAGGACGGTTGAAGGACGGTTGGCAAATCAAAACAGAGGGGCCTCAGTGTAGAGCCCTAAATAAGTACACTTAGTCAGGGCCCTCAGTAAGGGTGATGGTCATTGGGTCAAAACCATACAGCCCTTCGAAAGGGCCCTCAGTAAGGACACTCAGAAAAGGACCTACTAAGGACACTCAGTAACACAAGTGCAAATGTAAATCTAAGTTCTTTAACAGAGCAAGATGATACAATTTTACATGCTCACACAAATGTGTGGAGGAGGTGGTCATTTTTTGTTGGCGTGATGACTGTCTGTCAGACCTGTACACACACACACACACACACACGGTTATCAGCATTTTAGAGGCAGGCTGAGGGGGTACAGGGACTAGTGCTTTCACTTCATTAAGCCTCACTAAATTACAGTAGCTCTACTGAATTAGCTCTGAACTGGACAATTGGGCTTCAATGTTCAATGGTCTAGCCAGTGGCTGAAGGTCAGGGGTTGGGGGCCAGGGGTCAGGGATCAGGGGTCGGGGGGCAGAGAGAGGAGTGAAGAGAGGACAGAAAAAACAGAGAACAGGAGAGGAGAAAAAAGAGGCTGGAAGAAGAGAAGAGGAGAGAAGAAAAGAAAAGAAGTGATATGTAGGAAACAGAAGAGAAGACAAACCCTAACCCTAACCGTACACACACACACATAAAAACTACCACACGCACACACACACAACCCCAAAACACTATGTGGGTGGGGGGGATGAATAAAATGCCACTAATCCTATGTGAGCTCACTGCAGTTCTGAGATGTTACAACTGAGGCTGACAATCAGCTTGAGAAGCGTCTGACCGCCTGACCATCCCAGCGGCAGGAGAATCTGGAGGGGCGAGGATGTCATGCCCACACACACACGCACACACACTTAGACACACACACACAGAGAGAGACTCCGCTGTCTTTATGAAGCAAACATTACATGATGAGAGTGGTTCTCTGTGTGCCTGTTGAGACCAAGCTTCCAGAATTTCAATTAGCTACACATGGCTGACTAGCGCTAATGTTAACGCTAACCCAGCCAGCTTCAGCTACAGCCCCATTCACTACACACACACACACAGGCACACACATGCACACACACATATACAAACACTCCAACCAGGGTTAGAAACTACACAAATACACACACGCACACACCCCGCATAAAGCACCTACTCCGAGCAGGGTTATAAAACTATACTCTCCGCTGCTGCCTTGCTTTTAGAAGCAACCAGGCTTATACACCACACACACACACACACACACACACACACACAGACACACACAAACAGACATACACACACAAACTGTCTGTGTAGATGCGTGTGCACTGAGTGTGTTATGTAAGAGGCGTCTTAGTGTGTGTGTGTGTGTGTGTGTATGTGTGTGTGTGATATTTTGTGTGTTATTGTGCTTTTTCTTGGTAGCATATGCAGAGCATGAGGGGGTCAGTGTGTGTGCGTGTGTGTGTGTGTGTGTGTTTGTGTGTGTGCGCTCCTTCACATGCAGGATTAGCTCCCTCTCAGCGGGGACGAGAGGATTAAAACCATCCTGCTACATACACACACACATACACACACACATACACACACACACATACACACAATGCAACATCCATGTACACCACTTATGCATATACACCCCACATGCAGTAGGCTACTTACACATCAAACACACACACACACGCCACACCACATATGCACCCATACACCATATACACCGCTCACACAGTAGGCTACTCCCACACACACACACACACACACACACATTTGTCCAGTGTCACAGTGGCAGCAGAATTTAACCATTCTGTTCAGACATATGACTACTGGTATACTTAGTGGAGGTTTCCGACACAACACTACTCTAAGTAAGGAAAGCCATGTAACACAGTCTGCAACACTGGCCAACAGGTCACACACACACACACACACACACACACGTCTACTCCTTCCTCTTATCCTGTTACTAAACAGCAACAGCAGACACTCCTTCACTCACCATCTTCTCCTGTTACTAACAATCACAACATTACACCACTTCCATACAGCACAATAACCTACACACACACACAAACACACACACACACACACTCCTGTTAGTAAACACAGCTGATCCTTCACTGCAGAGTGGGCCCAGACCTCTCCAACCAGCCCAACCTGATAGAGAAGGATTCCTCCACTACAATACACACACACAAACACACACTTTTACATTTACATTTATGCATTTATCAGATGCTTTTATCCAAAGCGACTCACATTTTGTCATCTATCAAGTGTTCAGGGCCAGTCTCCCCTAGAGCAAATTAGGGTTCAGTGCCTTGCTCAAGGGCACAACGGTGGCAGCTGGGATTTGAACCCACAACTTTCCAGGCTAGCCAGGTTCCTTTACCACTACACTACCACCGCCCATGGTGACACACACACACACACACACACACAGTATAACCCCTAGCTTCTGCACTCAGGCATATGGCTGTGACTGGAATAACACATTCAAACAGTGAGAATGTAGCCAAACACACACACACACACACACACACACACACACACAGTGACCTGAATAAGTGTCCAGGTCCTCAGGTCATTCAGCCCTTACTTGTGGAGGCCAATCACAGTGAGCAAACAGAAATAATGCACCCTGTGAACATGATTTCAGCACACACACACACACACACACAGATACGCGCACACACACACAGATACACATACACAGCCTACACGTAACACACACACACATAAACACAGCCTACACGCAACACAATATAACACCCCCTTAACACACACACACAGACACACACACAACCAAACGCTAAAACACTAACTCTGAACCAAACACTCATGCTTCGCATGAACTGGAGGCCGAGACGGAAAAAATCTTTTAAGCCGACGCGCCCAAATTTCTCTCCTACTGTCCCTCAGTCACCAGTTAGCGCTGCTAGTGGCAGTGTTACAAACTGCACATTAAAATACATAGGGTAGGAATGTATTAAATACATAGGGTAGGAATGTATTAAATACATAGGGTAGGAATGTATTAAATACATAGGGTAGAAATGTATTAAATACATAGGGTAGGAATGTATTAAATACATAGGGTAGGACCATCTCCCCAGCCCAGCCCATCCTACACACATGCTCCGCTACACTTACATAACTACTGCTTCTGTGTGTGTGCGTGCGCGCACATGCAAGAACATGTCAATCTGTGTGTTTGTGTTGCTGTGTGTGTGTGGCTTTTTGTGTGTGTGGGTGTGTGTGCGTGTGTGTGTGTTTCTGTGCGTGCGTGTGTGTGTTTTGGCAGAGATCATGCAGGTAGATGACTGATGGCATTGTTGACACCGTTGTTGTGTTTCTTGCATGGCATGGCAGACCTGAATCTGCCATTTCGGCTCAAAATCACCAGGCAGAGAAGAGAGAAGCTGGGCCCCTCGGGAGCCATTTTGTTTCTGGGGACATCCAGTAGGGCAGGCAGGCAGTGCTTCTCTCAGGCTCTCCCTCCATCTCCCCTGAGGGGAGGCTGCTCAACACCACTACACTGCCACATGGGTATCTATCACTTTAGAGCACACACACACACACATACACTAGACTATTACTCTATCAGTTTAGAGCACACACATATGCACACACTCATACACACACACTTTCACACACAAATACACACGGAAGAGCTGTCTAGAGTCAGTCTCTACAGGCAGATGCTTCTCTGTACCTCTGATACAGTAATACAGTACTGACTTATGACCAGAGCAGAAGAGACTCTAGGGACGTGTGTGTGTGTGTATTTGTGTGTGTGAGAGTCCTGTCCGTCTCTCCATAGGAATATTAGGCTTGTTTCCATTAAGCAAATTGGGTGTAAAATGTAGCGGCAGAACTTTACGGGGGAAATTCTTTTTGTACACTTTTGCCTTTCTTTTCATCTTTTCGTCATTGTTTTAACTCGGAACGAAAGTTCATATGATGATCATTTACCCTGTAGGTTGGTTCGAATGACTCAAGTCTTAAAACGCTTTAGAAACAGGCTTTTCAAAACATCTCTGAAGAAATTAATGGAATTGTGTTTCCTTTGAACCAACCCCTGGGCTATGATGTAACAACCGCTAGCACATTCTCTAGCTGTGGGCTACACACCTGCAGATCAGACACACTGCCCTGAGTCTGTCCCCTCTGCTTTTATTTCATTAGCTGGAGCTATTTAGCTCTGGACAACCTGAATTACCTTCTCACTGGAATTTAACATTGAAACAAATGGCAACAAGATTGAATTTGCAGTGTTGATAGATTCATAATTACTTAACTCAACAAAAATAGGCTACTGTTCCCAGTAGACCACCTTGCTTGCTACTCTAGACTCTGTTCCCAGTAGACCACCTTGCTTGCTACTCTAGACTCTGTTCCCAGTAGACCACCTTGCTTGCTACTCTAGACTCTGTTCCCAGTAGACCACCTTGCTTGCTACTCTAGACTCTGTTCCCAGTAGACCACCTTGCTTGCTACTCTAGACTCTCTTCCCAGTAGACCACCTTACTTGCTACTCTAGACTCTGTTCCCAGTAGACCACCTTTCTTGCTACTCTAGACTCTGTTCCCAGTAGACCACCTTGCTTGCTACTCTAGAGTCTGTTCCCAGTAGACCACCTTGCTTGCTACTCTAGAGTCTGTTCCCAGTAGACCACCTTGCTTGCTACTCCAGACTCAGTTCCTAGTAGACAACCTTGCTTGCTACTCCAGACTCTGCCATGCCTAAAAAATGCAACAAATCCACATCACCCCTGCCGAGCTACACCAACCAATCCGCTTTGAGTTCCCACTAACAAATTTCAGGGGTACTTGGAGTATAGCCTGAGGCAGATACTCATTCGGTTCCTGAAATTTACATTACATTTAAATTTACATTTAGGCATTTAGCAGACGCTTTTATCCAAAGGGACTTACAAAAGAGGATAACATTCAAGCTACGACACAATGAAAGAACAAACCAGGGGTGCATATTGCTAACATAGAAACTGCACCATTTTAAGTTGAAAGTGCAATAGTGCAGAGAAATTAAATTGCATTCTCAAATTAAGTGCATTCTCAAAGTTTACGCCAGGAGATATTCTTGGAAGAGCTGGGTCTTCACGAGTTTCTTGAAGGTGGAGAGGGTATCAGTTGATCTGAAATGGCCCGGAAAGTTGCCCTTACGGGCCGGAGCGGTCAAATGGAAACGCACGGACCGTGAAGGTCCAGTAAATTACCCAGAAGGTCCGATAGTGGAAGTGGCCCTATTATGTGACGCTCCGCAGGACTGATCGCACACAATTCCCACAGGTAACGGTGCCAGCTGCTGGCTGTGTGTGTGTGTGTGTGTGTGTGTGTCCCTCACTGACCTCTCCTCACTTTTTCAATAGTGTCTTGTTTTTTTAACCTCCTTGTTGTTGGTGGCAGTGAGTCCATCTGGGCATCCTGATGCTGTGACGGTAACACTACACTGGTATAATTATGTCTAATAACTAGACACACTGCGTTTACAATATTAGTCCCTGTATTTAGTTACTGTAATAACTATGTCTACATACTAGTCCCTATTGAGCTACTGTGATAAATAATGTTTACAACACTGCTCTTTATCGGGTTTAATTATGGTGGTATTGAAATATTGTGTGTGCAATACCAGTCATATTTAATCCCTCTGCTATGTCAGCATAGGATATGTAGAATGTTTAATTGCTATGCTATGAAGCATAGGATATGTAGTATGTTTAATTGCTAACATATGTAGCATGTTTAATTACTGTGCATTGTAAGCATAGGATATGTAGCATGTTTACTTTCTATGCTATGAAGCATAGGACATGTAGCATATTTAGCCTAATTGCTATGCTATATATCTTTGGCTGTGTATGTTAGTTAGTTAATTCCTGTGCTATGTAAACAGCAATAAGCAGGGCTGTGCTTACTCTGCTCCCTGCTACACTCCCCAGCAGGGGACCTGGCTCATCCCCCACAATGCACCAGCCCTGGGATAGACTTATCATTCACAATCTGACAAAAAGTGAATTATGCATGGCAGAGAAAAGCCCTTAGATACAAACACACGCGTGGTGCAAATGTCCCTGGGCGACTGGCTGTAAAATTGAAACTGAGGCGGCGGTACACTGAAATCAATAATGTTGTGTTTACAAACACAGACCGGACAGCCGAGCGCAGTGAGAGCAGTCGTGGACACACACACACACACACACTCTGATTTGGCTTATCCTGTGAGAGGCTCAGCCCAAACAGATTGGCGACTGAAACCCTCAGACCAGCAGACCTCAGCATGATTGGCTGGATTTGTCACAGTGGTGACAGAGACATGTAATTACTGCACACACACACACACACTCAGGGAATGGGGAGTTGAGAAGGGGCACAAAGGCTGGCCCCTATCTGAAAGTCAGCTTTTAATATTCATAAACTTCATCATCGTCATCATCATCTCCTCTCTCTCTACTGTTCCTCTCACTCACTCCAAGGCCTTCAACTGCTCTCTCTCCATCTTTCTCTTTAACCACCTCTCTTTCTCCATCACCATTCTCCACTCTCCATCTCTGTCTGTCCCCCACCGTCTGGCACAGTTATACTAGTGGGCGTTTGCTTCTATTCATGGCCAATGATGTCTGTGTGTGTGTGTCTGTCTGGGTCTGAGGGAGCTCTAGGCCCACTCTATTCCAGTCTGGTCCATAATCAGTTACCTTTATACTCCATTAATAGATCTGTTATAGATATTACTCAGTTAATAAATCATTACTCAATTATTACATCAATAATTTAAATCAATAATAATTTCATTACTAGATCAATTTCAAGTGACTTTCAGCATCTTCCTTTGGGTTGCATGTGAGGCCGCTACAGATGATCCAGAATGCAGCTGCACGTCTGGTCTTTAACCAGCCAAAAAGGGCACATGTCACACCTCTGTTCATTGAACTCCACTGGCTACCCTTAGCTGGCTACCCTTAGAAACTCTTGAAGACCCACCTCTTCCAAGAATATTTCCTGGCATAAATTTTGAGAATGCACTTAACAATTTATACTTAATTTCTCTTTTATACTGCATTTTATTACACTATTGCACTTAAAATAGTGCAGTTTTTATGTTATCAATATGCACTCTTTGTTAGTTTCTTTCATCATGTTGTAGCTTGAATGTTTATCCTCTTTTGTCACTTAGGATAAAAGCGTCTACTAAATGCTTAAATGTAAATGCATGTTTACTGTCCATTTGGTGTAGCTTTGTTCTAGTGGCCCTTCCACCGTCAGGACTAAATTCATTTGCACAGATGTTTTTATTTCTTTGTTTTAATTCGTTTTTTTTATCTGACCGTTTGTTTTGTTGTAGTCTTGTTGTTACTCTAATTGAAAGGACTGTGAGATCTGTGTGTCATTAGTTGCTGGTGTAATGAGTGTATTTGGTTGAATTGGGTGTAACACTTGCCTGTTTCTACATTTGCATCTAAGAGCAAGGAACCTCTACTGCAAACCAATTATAACCGTGGGTTTCAAATAAAGTAACATCAGTCTGATCATGGGTTTGATCCGAATCTACTTGGAGGATCAATCCTACATGTGGTTGGAACTGGTTCTGGGTCTGTGAATCTCATTATAGTCACTTTTGGATCTGGATTCTGGACTGGCTCACATCCTATTCCAAACTTGTGGCTCGGTTTGGGCCGGGTGTGGTTGAGGGTGCGCGACTATCACAGCCACGTGCCAGCAGCAGCAAAAGATGGGCAGCTCGTTAAGGCGCTCCAGACTGGTTTACCCCCGCCCCCTCCCCTTTCCTCCCCTCCCTTCCCACCGCACAGAGGGAAAACACAACATGAGCGCAAAGAGACAGGCAACGAAAGAGCGGCCGAGCGAACGGCAGCGACAGCCATGCCGGCTAATTTTGAAGGAGCGCTTCAATGGGCTGAAGCCCATACGGGAAGATTACATCACAACAGATGAGTCATCTCTACCCCCTCCCATATACACACACACAAACACTCCAACCCCCCAGTGGCGCATATGATCAACCCACCCCTTTTCTTTACCTAGCATACCGACTAGGAGATTCCCAGGGAATCCCACCGAATCTCCAAAACATCAATATTAATGAACACACCTCGGGCTAGCGGCATATCTTCATGTAAAACACCAAACCAATCCGGAATCCTATCTTTCTGATGGATTAAACAGCGCGCTCTCGGCGTCCCGTTACGGGACAAGGCAGCGCGCATGAATAAGATGGCTGAAAAGACTCTTTCGCACGGACCCAGCTACTCGCCTACAACCCGTCGCGAAAGGTGCAATCCGTAGGCAAACCAGTATATATTATTCACATAGTCACTGTCACACGTACACAAATAAATCTAAATGCTTCCATGAATGTCATTCCTCTCGACTACAATTCCCAGAATTAAGAAGGGGAGGAAATCAATGTGCACATCTGCGTTTTATGGTAGGTTGGAATAGAATGTGACTGCAAGATAATACACAATCGATTCAGTTTTCATCCAAAAATAGTAATTTCGATTAATCCTAGGCCATTAAGAAGCCATTAAGCCTGTCTGACTGACGACATTAGGCGCGCAACTGTGCTAATTTACATTTGCACAACTAATAAGCATTTGGATTACCATACAGCTGCCCACATTACAGCTCTTAGATAACTGAAGACTGAAATATGCTTTGACACATTGGAGGACTATGGCACACAACACTAAACACTATTATGTGAGCTATAAAGCACAGGTGCACTACCATGCCTTAACTTGTAGACCCCCTAGCTCTAAATAAAAAAAAAACAGCAGAGTGTTCCCGCCCAAATCATCTACCGTTAGGTGTTAGTTGATAGACTGTTGAAGTGTTAGTGCACAGGTGGAGCAGGCTACAGGACCGCCAGGAACAATGCTTCCTCAATCCCCCGGGGCATGTAAAACAAGCTTACCAAGCTCCACACTAATTATCTAAGCAAATGCATTTATGTGTAACGTTTGAAGCTCGGCATGCATCACCAGGTGCTTTCCACTCATCCTCCTTGTTTATTTCGTGATGGACTTAACTATTTACAAGAGACTAGGTAGGAAACCTGGAAGAAAACCATCTCGACTTGTAAATTGCAAATAAATGAAACTGCATTGCTTAGTGCAGTGACTACCGGTTCGTCCGTCGTATCAGCTTAGTTCTCCAGGCTCCTTAGTCCTATTTTAAGAATGTTAGCTCAGTAACGCTAGCTTGCTAACCAGTTAACGTCGACCAGATCTCTTTTAAGCTAGCAAAGCTTGTTGGAAAGGCTTAACGTTAACCAGCGTTAGCCACTTGAAGACGCGGACAGTGGGACTATTTTTTTCTTATCCTTGCACGTTCGGCTGCTTTTGCTTAAAATACAGTGGGGTTAATCTTGACAGTTGGCACAGTGCTCTGTCAGATTCAGCAGTTCATGATTTTCATCCCCCTCCCTGCTTCGGAACATCTTCATTCAAACAGGTCGGCTGTTATTCCACCTGCTCCTCGCACGCACATTAGATATTAGCCACTTATTTGGCGCCCCAAAAAGATGCTGTAGTCGAAGTTACATCTACGAAACAGTTGCATTAATGTCATTCGCAATTATGTAAAATCTTACCTGCAGTGACGATAAAAAGCGACACCAAGACGAAATCCTTGGTCCAAATCATCTCAGCCACTTGACACGACGACGACAATCTCTCCTTTTTTTTCAAGATAACGCTTGCGTTAACGTTAATCCTTAAGGGAACGAAAGTCAACTACAGTTCAACAGAAAACAGGCATGTACGTGTCTCTCGTACAGTCCTGTGATTTCATTAGCTGATGTCGCTAGCTAACTTGAATGGGATGTCTGGCTGTCAGCCGAACACGCTCGAGTGGGGGAGCGTCGCTTCTCGGTGCTGGAGGATGGAGCTGGGGCTCTCCACATCTAATCCACCCAATCAGCGGCGCTCCTCACTGAGTGATCCGTTGTTAAATGGTGCGCGGGCATCCGTACACCATGCTATAGAGAAGGATGACATTAAGCGATGACAGTGGTTGACAGACAAACATTTGTTTACGTTATGGGTGATAACAGCAGAAGTGCCAGTGCTTCGTAACTCTAATATAGCTGATTTTCTAGTCCATGGCACAGCATGATTGATCCATGAATGAATCTATTTTATTGTCCTTGTGGCCTGGATGAGGAACGTCGTCCGGATATGGCATAATAATTATAGCCATAATACGTCTTGCAAGACATGCTAGATTAATTCTATCTAACCAAATGCATTAGTTTCATAAAGTCACATGCCTGGTATTCTGATTCTGGTTCTGATATTTGCGTAAGCAGTTCACATTAGTAGTAGCCTGGTAATAAAACCAGACCCTCGTCTCTGGAGATGATAATCACGCGTAAGTGCTAAGAAGTCATAGCCAGGCTACATTAACAGACTCGTTGGACATGGGACCCAAACATCGTCTCCTTTTGTTGCTTTTGCAGATGACACCATTCTTGGAAAGAAACCCTCTAACTAATATGGTGGAGAAAGACTTGAAGTTTTGTGAGTTTTGTGTTGTTGTTTTGTGAGTGTAGTGTGTGAATGTTGTGTGTCACCATAACAACAATATGAAATTACAAACACCTTCATCATTCCCATCATCATCATTATTGTGAGACATTAGTAATGTATGTGATTCCCAGGTAACATTCTCTGACCTGGGGAAAGATCTTTAAGTGTATCAGATGTCTTGCGTGAGTAATCATGTTGTTAAATATGGGTGCTGGTGTCATTCGAGCCAAAGGTTGTTTCTCCCGGACAGAGAGAGCCTTTGTGTGTGAGGCCACTGAGGCTCTGCAGTATTGTCTTTTGGAACCTCTGGAGACAAATAAACATTACAGCAGCCCTCCTATAGAGCTCATCACATGCTACTCCCCCAACCCTAGACACACACACACACACACACACTCCTTTTGCCTGCCACTAGCGTGTTATTAGTATCAGAATACACACGTCAGCCCTCCACACACACACATATCTGCTCAGCCCAAAATTAACCAAATATTGAACTTGATTTATGTGAAGTCAGGTAGAATCCTCTGCAGGTGTGGTCTTACCTACACATGTGCCAGATAGGGATCTCTTCATGTCACCCCTTTCATCTGTGTGCATGTGTGAGGATTTTATAAATTCGATCTGTGTATGTGTGTGGCAGGGTGTTTTTTTGGATGAAGTGTGTGCTGTGCGAAAACAACATTCTTTGTGGCCGGCACTTGGGAGACAGAGCCATGAGAAAATGGCCGTCTTAAAAACCCAAACCACTGTGCTCTGTTTCATTGTTTGGAGTTAACTACCATGACAAATCACAGTGTTTGTCTTTTGTTTTCTTTTTCATGGTTCAAAAACACCAAAGCCTGCCAAAGAGAGAGAGATACAGAGAGAGGGATGGAGAGAGAGAGTTGGAGTGAGTGAGAGAGAGAGAGGCATGTGAGAGAGAAATGCGAATGCTGTTGAATCTATCTCTGCTTTATTTGTGATCTGAGCTTCTGCCTTTAAGGCCAAAGCACTGGTACAACTCACTATGTTAACACTAGGGCAGGCATATCAATGTTTTTAGGAGACACACACAAACACACACACTATCACGGCCACAGTACTGTGGAAGGTCACTGTATGGGCTTCAGGATGTAGGACAGAGACGGAGAGTGAAAGAAGCACATGTTGAATGCTGTGAGTGTGTGTGTGTAGATCCCTATAAGCTGAGAGTACACTGGCTGAATGGTGTGTGAGTGAGGTGAACCCAGAGTGGCAGGCACTGCAGATCCCTGAAGCTGATCTGAGTGAGTCTGTGCTTTATTAGCATTCCTGCGCTAGCCTGGGGAAGTTTGCTTTTGGGGAAGGTGAATTAGCGGGGTAACCCTGCCAACGGCATGCTAATTAGGCTTACGTGGGTAGGCCCATGGGTCGCACTCTCGTCCCAGGGAGGCCACAGCAGCCACTTCGAGACGTGCAACAATGAATCATTCTGTCACCGTCACCACTGCTCTGGGAACACTGTGACGTGGCATTCTGAGTGGCCCAGCTAAAGGTTCCTGTTTCTGTTGTTGTTTTCCGCCTTGTTGTTGACGTCTTGACAATAAAAAAAGAAACCAGAAAGTAGAAAGCAATGCTGATCTGTTTTGTTCATTTCCAGAGAATTCCATCTGGCTAATTCCATCTGGCTAAGGCAGGAAATGAGTATTGGCGATTGTATTTGTCACTGTCATAGAGCTCCCTATTGTGTGTCTCCTGCACCGTCCTGGTTGCCATGACAGCAGCCTCAGTGGTTGCCAGAGGCCAGACTCTATTGTGCGCTCCGGTTGCAATCACACCTAATGCTCACTGACAGAGTACTATGAAGGTTATTGCACTCGGCATCACTTAGCCTGGGGAAGGGCACAAGCACGCTGTGAGTGTCTGCTGCCACCTGGTGGCCAAAGCAGGATTGGGCATTATGGGACAGGCCTTGGAGAGGAGAGGGGTCAGGCCAGCAGGTGTGTATTTGTTGTCTTTCTTTAGAGGAGTGCAAACTCTAAAACTGCACTCACAGTTTTTCCTCTCCAAAGATTTAAGATCTTTAATTAAAGTCTTTATTACATCTTACAATACTAGTATAAGAGAGTTAAATTCTTTAGTTTTGTTGCTCCTCAAAAAATAATTAAATCAATTGGTTAGGTGTTAAGAGAGAGAGAGAGTGTAAGAATGTGTGTGGGTGGGTGGGTGGGGGGCTTAGTAAAGTCTTGTAGTGCAAAGACTGACAGGCACTGGCTTAGTTTCAGTGTTCATAAGCTTTATCGCTTAGTGGAAAAAACTGTTCTGGAGTCTGGTGTTCTGAGCCTTAAGACTACGATGAAGCTTGCCAGATGGTAGCAGCTGAAACAGCCAGTGACGAGGATGGCCGGGGTTCTTAATGATTTTTTTGGCATTCTGGATGGATCGCCTGTTATATAAGTCTTGGGTGGAAGGCAGATCACATCCACAGATGCCTTGTGCTGTACGCAGAGCTCTTTGCCGCGTTTTTCGTTTGCAGTGATGCTCTCAGTCAGGATGCTCTCTGTAGTGCGTCTGTAAAAGGCCCTCAGGATTTTTGTTTGCATCCCAAACTTTCTTAGTCGCCTGAGGTGGAAGAGACGTTGGAGGGCTTTTTAACAGTCTGGTCAGTGTCTATCCCAAGTCAGGTCTTCTGTAATGTTAAAACAAGGGACTGGAAGTTGTTGACTCTTTCCACTATAGAACCATTGATAATGTGGTCCAACTGATCTCCTCTCCTCCTGAAGTTCACTCTTTCCACTATAGAACCATTGATAATGTGGTCCAACTGATCTCCTCTCCTCCTGAAGTTCACTGTTTCCACTATAGAACCATTGATAATGTGGTCCAACTGATCTCCTCTCCTCCTGAAGTTCACTCTTTCCACTGTAGAACCATTGATAATGTGGTCCAACTGATCTCTCCTCCTGAAGTTCACTCTTTCCACTGTAGAACCATTGATAATGTGGTCCAACTGATCTCCTCTATATATGTTGTTCTTCTGACACCACTTTGTTTACTTTTCTCTATAGACTGTCGTATGATTGTTGGTAATTTGACCAATTCCAGTGGTGTCATTAGCAACATAATGACCATATTAGAGCTCTGCATAGTCACACAGCCGTGAGGATGTAATGCTGGTCATTTCAGGTCCTTTATTATTTAGTTACAGTAATGCTCTACACTTTAGACTCTAAACTCTAAACTCTAAACTCAACCCTCCAGAGCAACTTACAGTGGCTACAGGGGTAAGTTACAGTAGGAACCACAGGGGCAGTTCCATTGACTACAGGGTAAGTTAACCACAGGGGCAGTTCCATTGACTACAGGGTAAGTTAACCACAGGGGCAGTTCCATTGACTACAGGGTAAGTTAACCACAGGGGCAGTTCCATTGACTACAGGGTAAGTTAACCACAGGGGCAGTTCCATTGACTACAGGGTAAGTTAACCACAGGGGCAGTTCCATTGACTACAGGGTAAGTTAACCACAGGGGCAGTTCCACTGGCTACAGGGTACCTTAACCACAGGGGCAGTAGGTAGTTGCTTCCCCTGCAGCACTGGGAATGGATCCCTGGGGATCAAACACACAGATGTTTGCTAATGGATTTACCCTTTGGATCAAAGCACAGAGTTAACCTTACAAAAAGGCCCGGTTCACAGGTTCTTTCTGCTTGTTCGTATGTGAGGTGCTTGTTTGTATGTGAGGTGCTTGTTTGTATGCGAGGTGCTTGTTTGTATGTGAGGTGCTTGTTTGTATGTGAGGTGCTTGTTTGTATGTGAGGTGCTTGTTTGTGTGCGAGGTGCTTGTTTGTGTGCGAGGTGCTTGTTTGTATGTGAGGTGCTTGTTCGTATGTGAGGTGCTTGTTTGTATGTGAGGTGCTTGTTTGTATGTGAGGTGCTTGTTTGTATGTGAGGTGCTTGTTTGTGTGCGAGGTGCTTGTTTGTATGTGAGGTGCTTGTTCGTATGTGAGGTGCTTGTTTGTATGTGAGGTGCTTGTTTGTATGTGAGGTGCTTGTTTGTATGTGAGGTGCTTGTTCGTATGTGAGGTGCTTGTTTGTATGTGAGGTGCTTGTGGAAATCAGTAGGCTGCTGCAGATATTTTTTATGGTTTCTATTACATCAGCAGAATCCTCAGTGGATTATGGGAGAGATGTGTCTTGCAATATGCAATTTTAGAACAGGCTGCTCTGTTAGACCGCTACATTACTGACAAGAAGACTCAAAATGAGCTAAGTTTTCTAAGAGGAACCATTCAGGTGAAATATTTGCAGGTTGTAAATTGAAACTTGAAACAGTAAATGACCTTAACTTTATGATAATTTTATTAATAACACTTAAAATAGCTATAGAAAATCTGTGTGTTCATACCTTACAGCTGCACCTAGGTTACAAGCTGAGGACACAGTAGCACACGGTAGATTAGTGGGGTTGTTGCATCATTAAGTTTACAAAACAGATCGGCCCATGGATCAGCTAATTTTTCCAATTACCAGTTGCTATTTTGTCCATATCGGGACCGGATCGGTCCATCCATAATCATTATGATCACAGGATCCAGAATGTGAACACTGCTTCAGTTGTGAGGAGCAGTTTAACCTCCTAGGATGAGATCTCAAGGCAGAATGGTATATTGCAGACAGATGATGATGAAAGGTGAAAGGTCTTCAAGCACTACAGAGAAGTCTAGTTTTCTACAAGCACTTATGACTGCCACGACCTGGATGAATGAGAATCTTCACAGCACCTGAATAGATAAACCATTAAACAAGATAAGGCTAAAATGAAAGAATGTGAGGATAGTGTGTGCATGTATGTAATTGTGTATGCGCGTGTCTGTGTGTGTGTGTGTGTGTGTGTAGGTGTGCATGTATGTAATTGTGTATGCGCGTGTCTGTGTGTGTGTGTGTGTGTGTGTGTGTAGGTGTGCATGTATGTAATTGTGTATGCGCGTGTCTGTGTGTGTGTGTGTGTGTGTGTGTGTGTAGGTGTGCATGTATGTAATTGTGTATGCGCGTGTCTGTGTGTGTGTGTGTGTGTGTAGGTGTGCATGTATGTAATTGTGTATGCGCGTGTCTGTGTGTGTGTGTGTGTGTGTAGGTGTGCTCTTATCTTTGTCTTGTAGTTCAGATGCTCTCCCAGCAGAGGGCAGTATAGGTCCATCCCTCTCCTTCACATGCCTGCTGAGCCAGTAAACGCTGCCTGGGTCGAGTCTCTCTGGTCAGATCCTTATACAGTCTCTGGTCAGATCGAGATGCTGCGTCTGATATGAGTCCAGATTCAGAAACCTATTAACCTTATCTGGAGGTGCATCTGCAGAAGAGGGACAATTTACTGTATGTTTACAAACTGCAGTAAGCTGTCCTGGTCGCGTTATTGTGAACTAATGGTTTTTATAATCAATTTATTACACTGCAGATTAAAATCTGTTTTATGTTTTCTAAAAAACAAATGACTTCAGAAAGATGAATTAAAAGCTCTAACCAAATGTGTGTAGTTTTTTTTGTTTGTTTTTTTTTGGTAGTCAGGCAGGGACAACAAAAACAAAATGTACGGCTATTTAATTTACTAATTCAAACTGAATTTAAATAGAATTGTTGCTATTAGATGAATTAGAAGCTGTTTGTTTTGTTCACCTCCATAATAACATTGGAGTCAGTATGACCAGGGCTTCAATGGGATGCCAGATGAGGAGAATGCATCTCAAACTCTGACGAAATTTATGATATTGTTTCAAAAGGTTAATGAGCATTTGCAGACACACGCGTCCTCATAAACTCTCTCTTGTTCTTTGGGATTGGACTCTCTCTCTCAGTCTCTTTCTATCTCTCTCCCTCTCTCTCTATCATCCAGTGCTCAGCTATGCTAATGGCTAATTGAAATATAGATCTCTCCAGATCCCAGTCTGGTCGGGACATAAGCTCCCTTCAGCGTGACGCCACAGCTGTTGCCTTTGAGCAGGTGGTGAAGGGCTGGCTTACATCATCAATCTGTCAGAGACTGAGTAGTCAATCTGCTTCCTGAATGTGCAGCGTTTACATCTCTGGATCATAAAAACTCACACATCACTGGTGAGACAGACAGCACGTATCTGGACCATAAATACACACATCTGCAACATGATGGACTGCACATATCTGGACCATAAATACACACACACATCGCATAGAGTCATACACACATCAGCTGTAGATGGCTCATCTCAGACCCATAAACTCACACACCACTGATGTGATGGACAGCACAATTAGTCTGATTGCCTTTTGGTGATCACAATGCACACATAACAAGCATCATACACACATCGCATGGAGTCACGCACACATCGCATGGAGTCATACACACATCGCAAGCATCACACACACATCGCATGGAGTCATACACACATCGCAAGCATCACACACACATTGCATGGAGTCATACACACATCGCAAGCATCACACACACATCGCATGGTGTCATACACACATCGCAAGCATCACACACACATTGCATGGAGTCACACACACATTGCATGGAGTCACACACACATCGCATGGAGTCATACACACATCACAAGGAGTCATACACACATCGCAAGTCAGCAGAGCCGTTGTGAAATCCAGAACCTGAGTGAGACACAGAAAAACACATCACAGACCACTATCTGTTTCTCAGCACAATCACACACCCTCTCTCTCACACACACACACACACACTTACTCAGATACATATCTACACATTTGCACACACACACACTTACACACATACATATCCACACACTCACACACACACATATTCTCACATACATATCCACACACACACACACACACACATATATCCTCACATACATATCCACACACACACACACACACATATCCTCACATACATATCCACACACTCTCGCACACACACACACATAACCTCAAATACATATCCACACACTCACACACACACACATATCCTTATTTACATTTAGGCATTTAGCAGACGCTTTTATCCAAAGTGACTTACAAAAGAGGAGAACATTCAAGCTACAACACAATGAAAGAACAAACCAGGGGTGCATATTGCTAACATAGAAACTGCACCATTTTAAGTTGAAAGTGCAATAGTGCAGAGAAATTAAATTGTTAAGTGCATCTCAAAGTTTACGCCAGTTGATCTGGTAGCACTTGGGAGGTCCTTCCACCAGCGCGGAACCAGATATGAGAAGAGTCTAGACTGACCTGCACAAGGTGTTGGCCGTGCTAGAAAACATTCTTTAGAGGAGCGAAGCAGCCGTCGGGTGACATAGGGCTTCAGGAGAGAATTCAGGTAGATGGGAGCAGAGCCATCATTTACCCTGTAGGACACCGTAAGTGCCTTGAATTTAATGCGAGCAGCCAAGGGTAACCAGTGAAGTTCAATGAACAGAGGTGTGACGTGTGACCTTTTTGGCTGGTTAAAGACTAGATGTGCAGCTGCATTCTGGATCATCTGTAGCGGTCTCATCGCACAGGCTGGTAGGCCTGATAGGAGGACATTGCAGTTGTCAAGACGAGAGATAACCAGAGTTTGTACCAGGAGCTGGGTTGCATGTTGGGTTAGGTACGGCCTGATCTTCCTTATGTTGAATAGGGAAAAACGGCA
>JAIFZK010000206.1:667500-675000 GCA_027481765.1 Tenualosa thibaudeaui | reverse complement strand
GACTGATTTAGCGCCCAATCGGGTCTTGACGTGAGCATGGCATTATGGGAAATAACAGATGCATCCAGACATGACGTGACATGACAGGTATTAGATCATGGTAATGACACTGTCACATGAGCTGCAACAAATTAAGTGTGTCTCTCATCGCTCTGGCGTAATTACCACGTCGCTCGTGTCTTTGACACCACAGCGCCTTTGGAAAACTGATGGGGGAACAGCTTTGTTTCAGATGCAGTCGCCCCGGTGGGTTCTTCTCCTAGCACCACTTCAAACGTCTGCGTCGTCTTTGTGCTGCCTTCTTCCTCATCTCCAGTCCCAGCTTGACTGCGTGCCACGCTCAAACAGCACAGCCCTCAGAGAGCTCCCTGGCAAGGCTTTGTCTCACAAACATGGCGACTCGGCTACCAAACAAAAAACAAACAAACCAAAACACTGTGTGCACATTCCCCTGCTGAATCCCTGTTCTTTCAGTCGCCAAGCAAATGCCTTTCACATCGGCCACCGTCAGTGAAAAGAGCTATCGAGTGCTGCAGCTACTCAGATAATACACACAATTGCACCCAATGTTTAGATCAAATTGAATTTGCAGCACGTTGTTGTAAATGGCAATTAAACTTATTCTGCCTTTCTCTCAGCTGGCGTGTGAGTGCTGGACTGGGCTGGGTTGGGCTGGCCGCTGTCGGCTCCATCATGTCCGAAAGGTTCTATTGTCTCGGGTTCCTGCCTTATCTTCTCAGTGTTTGAATGTATTTCAGGCAGACTGAATAATGGCCCCCAAATGAAAAGCTATTAATCAGCATGTCCTGTTAGACTGCTGCAATTAAGCCGTACTCTTGTTAATAAATACAGCAGAACAAAGACCTACAGGAGACTCATTGAGTGAACGGCAGAGACAGACAGAGAGAGAGAGAATAATGAGCTGATGATAAATTCAGATTTGCGTCTGTGACCTCAGACATGTGTGTGTCTGTTCCCTCACTGTTGCAGGGACTTCTGACTAGAATTAGATGACTAGAACACCATTAAAGGAGAAGTCTGGTGTGAATCACCCCATCTCCCTCTTATTAAGTGGCATTAAAGGAGAAGTCTGGTGTGAATCACCCCATCTCTCTCTTATTCAGTGGCATCGGGTGATGTCCATAGGGAAAACAGCGATAAAATATGATTTCTAAATACGACAAAATACTGAACCAGCAGCTAACACTAACTGAATCGGGGACAGTAAATTCCTTTCGGTTTCATTTCCCTATGCCCCATTCAGTTGGAGTCTTTTTCTTACAGACAGCATTTGGTGACCTCAAACAACGGGGCTATGGATAGATTCAGACCGGATTTCTCCTCTAACCGGAGGGTTCTTGGAGTTATTTGATCAGTCAACCAATCAAACAATTGATAAATCAATAAATCAACCACAGTTATCCATGTTTTCATTGAGTCTGAAGGGCATTTAGTCAGTCTGTTTGTCTGTCTATTTCAGTCTATTTCAATCTGGGCATATTTTAGTTCATGCAAGTCTATGACAGGCCATAAAAGTGTCCACATATGCAAATGTGTGATACCTAATCCAACTATACAATGCTGATAAACTCTTAGTTTGATGTGTCGAAAGTGGGAAGAAGGCTCTGTGATAGTCAATGTTACATGTTTGCAAAAGCTAACAGAGTAATGTTTACATTAAAGTAATGTTTACATGTACATTGACTGAAGCATAAAGTCCTGTCAAGTCTTCTGAAAAGACCCCCCTCCCCCCGCCAGACAATGTCTTTTGTCTGACTATTTGTCCTAATCACAGACAGGCAGCAGTCATCTGAGAGATCCAGGCTTACCTGTTGCCAAGTGATCCGTCTGCATTAAGGACAAGAATCAGTCACCATACGACTGCCTCTGGATGGGAAATCTATTTACAAACACACATTCACCTGGCTGTGCAGCCTACATGACAGCCCTCTGTCAGGAAGGAGCTAATGCTTTAAGGATGCTTTTGCAGCTGACAGATATTACATTATGCATCCACCGCAGTGCCGTTGTTTTGATTAAATCTCACTCCTCGGAAAGATGAGTGGAAACATGAACTATTGCAGTTTAGCATTTGCCAGGGAGATGGATGACATTTAATAGACTGACTTTGCTGGTGTTTATTCAAAGGATATATTTGATATATTTTTTTATTATATGTTTTGAAACTACACAGTCCAGATAACCATCCTCACAATATTTCTATTTTTATTCATAGGAAGTCAGTGTAGAACCATTACCATTTTTTCAGTTTGATGATGTTAGAAAACTCATTTGCTTTCAGGCTTTCAATATATCCATATTTCAAGATATGGAAACAAGCTTTTGTGCTTGTAAATCTTGCTTGTTTTTGTCATTTTTGCCTCCAGACTAGTAAGGTATAATAGTAGGAGGAGTGGGGCTCCATCCTTGGCAACCTGCCGTTTAGCCTCTGGAGGAAGGAGCCGAGTCCATCAACGGCTCTTTGCTCTGATGTTCCTGATGGGAATTCCACACCTGCAAGAAAACTGACTACAGGAGTCAGTCTCTCTTAAAAGATATCAGCTAAACCATGTCAATGTGTAACATTTTTTGTTAGTGTTCACTGACTATTCTTTAAATGATCTATTAGCATCCCCTTTTCCTGAGTACACTATTAGGCAATAAGGCCCTTGAGTCAACAACAACTAAAGGGTGTTGATATCAAATGCAAACTAGGCAACATCCCATGCCTTTATTAGGTTAATTAGTGTCATAGTCCCTTTGATGGTTAAATGGCTCATTACAGCTCTCTGGCTCCCCCTGCAGCATCTCTCTACATTTACAGCACTTACAAAATAACAGCAGTGTAGAACAAAACCGAAACTGAATGAAACAGGAATCAGAAACTGTTTATTACCTTACAGCACCGCTGTAAACATTGCTGAACAAAAAAGGGTCTGCATTTGCAAATTTGTTTTGAAATGTTCTTCCAATAGTTCTTGATAATGTTATTTTTTAATCATCATCAAAATGTGAAACTACATTGACACGAATTACATTATTTACACATTTAACATGGTTAATACTGTAGTCATTGCTATACTTCAGATGTAATGCAGGCAGTTTTAACAGATCCTGCCAGGTGTGGAATGATGCCAACGAGCAGTCCAACTGCTGCCTCTAAATCTGATCCCCCCCTGGGGAGAGACTGTGAGCCTGTGCCTCTCCTCTCTCACCCTCACACACACTTTAGACTCCACATAACTGTTGACATGGATGATAACTCCTTAACGTATACCACTAACTATACCATTAACTCCTTAGCGTATACCACACTATAGTCATTAGACCAATAGATGATCAGCATATACCACACTATAGTCATTAGACCAATAGATGATCAGCATTCACCACACCAGTCAGCCAACAGCCAAATGAGCCTCACCAGTTACTATTTTAATACAAGCCAAACATTTGGCAGATTGTTTTGCCTTTTTCCTTCCTGGTCCAAATGACTACTTAATTGAACAGAAGAAGAGTGGAGCGCTAACTAAAATCCCCTGATGGGTCAAAGAGCATTACAGGCTGGGATGAATAAAACCCACACTGCCTACCGGAGCCGCAGAGAAGCACAAAGAAACAGGACAGGACATCCATCATCAGCACTCCGCTCTGAAGAGACACCTTGTGACACGAACACAGACACAAACAGCAGGCCAGGGAAAGAGAGAGAGGGAGGGAGAGAGAGAGAGAGGGAGAGAGAGAGGGAAGGATAGAAAGAGACAGTAAGAAGGTAAATACATTTACTGGCCTCTAATAGATGATTTGAATGGGTGTTTGAATTTCTGTGCTACGACTGCTGCCAAATAGACAAACTCTGTTTTTAGGTTTCAGGATTTCATGGAAAGCTCCAGGTGGTAGTGACTATAAATCAAGACAAAAACTATTCAGCAATGAGCAAGTTCTCCTGCACCACTTAAATCCAATTACATTTAAAAATACCCAGACTGGCCTACCTCACCCGATCAGCCCCATCTGAATGAAATTAGAATTGTGTTGTGTGGTGTAGTTCTGTGATAATCTGATTGGACATTTCCATGTAGGCATTTAGGAGATGCTTTTATCCAAAGCGACTTACATTTGTCAACTGTCAGTTACTTCAGGGCCAGTCTCCCCTATACAATTCCAGTCTCCAGTCTCCCCTAGACAATTCCAGTCTCCATTCTCCTCTATACAGTTCCAGTCTCCTCTATACAGTTCCAGTCTCCATTCTCCTCTATACAGTTCCAGTCTCCTCTATACAGTTCCAGTCTCCATTCTCCTCTATACAGTTCCAGTCTCCATTCTCCTCTATACAGTTCCAGTCTCCCCTATACAATTCCAGTCTCCAGTCTCCTCTATACAGTTCCAGTCTCCAGTCTCCTCTATACAGTTCCAGTCTCCAGTCTCCTCTATACAGTTCCAGTCTCCCCTATACAATTCCAGTCTCCAGTCTCCCCTATACAGTTCCAGTCTCCAGTCTCCTCTATACAGTTCCAGTCTCCAGTCTCCTCTATACAGTTCAAGCTCAAGGGCACAAGGGTGGCAGTCTGGATTTGAGCCACTAGCATGCAAGCCAGGTTCTGCAAAGGACGGGTTTGTTTTTTTCCCACATATCAAGCCTTGTTTTCTGATTGTTTACGATGAAATACAACAGTTGAGATTTAAATTTTGATGAATCCCTCTGTTCTGAGATTTTTGGTTGTTGCGGTAGCAACCCCCCAACCAGTGGACAAAGATGACAATAAAAGTCACTTTGTGATGCTTTTTGTGTCAGCATGTCAGTGAACATTGCTGATTACACTCTTTACAAACAAAAGTTTAATGCGTTTTAAGAAAGATTGCAGCTCTGCAGCCATTGTGTAGATGTGGGAAAGGCTGGGATGCTACCACAACAACCAGAAATTTCACGGAGACATTCAACAAAATTGAAATCTTAACCACTGTCTTTCATCAGAAACTATTAGAAAGGTAAGACAAACTTTTAAGTGTAAACAGCGGTCATTTGAATTGGCTTTGAGGTGTCAGACTTGGGCTTTTCTATGAAAGATGAGCAGAAAAAAGGCTCTCATCCATTAAGTTCAAAGAAGGATGTATTTGCTGTTTTGCCCATGTTGCTCTGATTGGTTGTAGCGTTATCCTATTGCGTGTAGGGACAGTTTGACAGACAACCACTGACTCCACCCCTCGGACTGAACCTGGTCTGTCGGTCGGTCATGTCCAGACTATACATTTTAATGTTATAGTCTGGCTTGTCAGGCTAACTGCACATGTCAAAAGGGGACAATCAGACTGAATACTTTTTAGTCGTGAAACAGAACGGACTGAATGGATTAGGTGGGGTCTTTAATCAGACTAAATTTAATGTGATTAGTAAAAGGATGTGCATGTAAACCCACTAGTGTCTGAATAATACCCAACCCAAAGCCAAGCATTTCCTGGTACTGTACAGAGATAGGAGTGTGTGCGTGTGTGTGTGTGTGTGTGTGTGTGCGTGCAGCAGAGGAAGAGACGAGAGCTGTGGTTTATCTCTAGCAGTTAACTGGCAGCAATGCAGTGGCTGAAGCCTCCCCATGACAGAGGTGACACACACACACACACACACACACACACACCCGTGACAGAGGAGATGTGCCTCAGCACAGGCGCAAGTGACGGCTGTCAGTAGGAACATCTGAGGAGTGAAACATGGATGGGGGAGGGGAATGTGATGCCAGGCATTAAAAACGCTCTCCGAACCAGCAGATCTGCATTGAAGGAGTGATACTGGGATGCTGATGCTCAGACATGATGGGTTAACTCAGTGTGTGTGTGTGTCTTTTTGAGAGAGATATTGGATTATTATGTTCTAATCTGGAACCAGACCTATTCTATTCTAATCTGGAACCAGACCTATTCTATTCTAATCTGGAACCAGATCTATCCTTTTCTGGTTCTGGTCCTATCCTGGCTGTGATTGGCCCTGAGGTAGACTAGTTCCAGACCTGGCATTATTCCAGCACTGATTTGGGCCTGATGGTATCTGGAATTTGCCCTTGGAGCTCCTTCCAGTTCCCACTACCCACTTCCCACTACCCACTTCCCACTACCCTGCCACTGTAAGGCTGAGAGGCTGAATTTAATCAAGCCATGCCAAGGCTGTGTGGCTAGCCATGGAGAGCTAATAGCCTTCACACACTGAAGCAGATGTCTTGATTGAAATCCAAACTGGCTCTGATTTGTAGTGGGGGAATAAGTGTTGGATTTTAATGTGAAGATACGACCTTGACTCTTCTTTCAACCCCACTCCCCTCAACACACACATGTGTCATTTGGTCTTGTGCAACTGTGTCACAAAGGTGTATTTTCTCTCTTTTAATCTGCTAGATGTATTTTTCTATATTGTAGCATGGCATCAGTTGGTGTGTGTGTGTGTGTGTGTGTGTGTGTGTGTGTGTGTGTGTGCCACCCAGCCCTCTGTGCCACCCTCACACACAGCAGCAATTTCTCATCCGAAGGGATTTCTCCCCCCACATCCCTCCCTCTCTATGCCCCTTTGCCAGAAGCCTGTTTCTGATTAATAAATTCCCATTAAGTATGAGAGCTTCATTTGGGGAAATTGGGGTCACCTTTATCTTGGGGGCAGGAGCCTCTGCCTGCCTTCCTCATGAACGTCTGACTCAGAGTCACATGGAACACTTCCGCTGGTTCCCACGGCGATGAGCGAGCTGTATGCCCCTCTGCTCCCAAGCAGGAGGTGATTTTAAAGTCAGCACCATGATCTGGCACAGCACAAAGTGCAGGGGAGCAGAGGAACACACACACACACACACACACACACACACACACACACACACACACACACAGACACAGACACAGACACACTAACACACACACACTTAAGCATAATGACACACACACACAAGCACACAGACACACACACACAGACACACTAACACACACACACTTAAGCATAATGACACACACACACAAGCACACAGACACACACACACAGACACACTAACACACACACAGACACATTAACACACAGACACACTAACACACACACACAGACACACTAACATAATGACACACACACAGATAATGACACACACACACAAGCACACAGACACACACACACAGACACACTAACACACACACAGACACATTAACACACAGACACACTAACACACACACACAGACACACTAACACACACACAGACACACTAACACACACACACAGACACACTAACACACACACAGACACACTAACACACACACAGACACACTAACACACACACACTTAAGCATAACGACACACACATGCATGCACACAGACACACTAACACACACATACTTAAGCATAATGACACACACACACAAGCACACAGACACACACACACAAAAATATGATATGCACCAGTTAGCGTGAGCTTGTTGACTGTTTAATGACAATTAGAGAATTAGACATTGACTCTGTGTGTAAACAGCATAATCCTGCAG
>JAIFZK010000206.1:620000-662500 GCA_027481765.1 Tenualosa thibaudeaui | reverse complement strand
TAGTGTAGTGGGGCTACATGTCCACCTAGCGTAGTGGTGCTACCTGTCCACCTAGTGTAGTGGGGCTACATGTCCACCTAGTGTAGTGGGGCTACATGTCCACCTAGTGTAGTGGGGCTACATGTCCACCTAGTGTAGTGGGGCTACATGTCCACCTAGTGTAGTGGGGCTACATGGCCACCTAGTGTAGGGGGGCGACATGTCCACCTAGCGTAGTGGGGCTACATGTCCACCTAGTGTAGTGAGGCTACATGTCCACCTAGTGTAGTGGGGCTACATGTCCACCTAGTGTATTGGGGCTACATGTCCACCTAGTGTAGTGAGGCTACATGTCCACCTAGTGTAGTGGGGCTACATGTCCACCTAGTGTAGTGGGGCTACATGTCCACCTAGTGTAGTGGGGCTACATGTCCACCTAGTGTATTGGGGCTACATGTCCACCTAGTGTAGTGGGGCTACATGTCCACCTAGTGTAGTGGGGCTACATGTCCACCTAGTGTAGTGGGGCTACATGTCCACCAAGTGTAGTGGGTCTACATGTCCACCTAGTGTAGTGGGGCTACATGACCACCTGGTGTAGTGGGGCTACATGTCCACCTAGTGTAGTGGGGCTACATGTCCACCTAGTGTGGTGGGGATCCATGTCCCCGAGTGTAGGCTACATGTCCACCGAGGGTGGGGGGGCTACATGTCCACCTCGGGTGGGGGGGCTACATGTCCACCTAGTGTAGTGGGGCTACATGTCCACCTAGTGTACTGGGGCTACATGTCCACCTAGTGTAGTGGGGCTACATGTCCACCTAGTGTAGTGGGGCTACATGTCCACCTAGTGTAGTGGGGCTACATGTCCACCTAGTGTAGTGGGGCTACATGTCCACCTAGTGTAGTGAGGCTACATGTCCACCTAGTGTAGTGGGGCTACATGTCCACCTAGTGTATTGGGGCTACATGTCCACCTAGTGTAGTGGGGCTACATGTCCACCTAGTGTAGAGGGGCTACATGTCCACCTAGTGTAGTGCGGCTACATGTCCACCTAGTGTACTGGGGCTACATGTCCACCTAGGGTAGTGGGGCTACAGGTCCACCTAGTGTAGTGGGGCTACATGTCCACCTAGTGTAGTGGGGTGACATGTCCACCTAGTGTAGTGGGGCTACATGTCCACCTAGTGTAGTGCGGCTACATGTCCACCTAGTGTAGTGGGGCTACATGTCCACCTAGTGTAATGGGGCTACATGTCCACCTAGTGTAGTGGGGCTACATGTCCACCTAGTGTAGTGGGGCTACATGTCCACCTCGTGTAGTGGGGCTACATGTCCACCTAGGGTAGTGGGGCTACATGTCCACCTAGTGTAGTGGGGCTACATGTCCACCTAGTGTAGTGGGGCTACATGTCCACCTAGTGTAGTGGGGCTACGTGTCCAACTCGGGTAGTGGGGCTCCATGTACAGCTAGTGTAGTGTGGCTACATGTCCACCTAGTGTAGTGGGGCTACATGTCCACCTAGTGTAGTGGGGCTACATGTCCACCTAGTGTAGTGGGGCTACATGTCCACCTAGTGTATTGGGGCTACATGTCCACCTAGTGTAGTGTGGCTACATGTCCACCTAGTGTAGTGGGGCTACATGTCCACCTAGTGTACTGGGGCTACATCTCCACCTAGTGTAGTGGGGCTACATGTCCACCTAGTGTAGTGGGGCTACATGTCCACCTAGTGTAGTGGGGCTACATGTCCACCTAGTGTAGGGGGGCTACATGTCCACCTAGTGTAGTGCGGCTACATGTCCACCTAGTGTAATGGGGCTACATGTCCACCTAGTGTAGTCGGGCTACATGTCCACCTAGTGTAGTGGGGCTACATGTCCACCTAGTGTAGTGGGGCTACATGTCCACCTAGTGTATTGGGGCTACATGTCCACCTAGTGTAGTGGGGCTACATGTCCACCTAGTGTAGTGGGGCTAAATGTCAACCTAGTGTATTGGGGCTACATGTCCACCTAGTGTAGTGGGGCTACATGTCCACCTAGTGTAGTGGGGCTACATGTCCACCTAGTGTAGTGAGGCTACATGTCCACCTAGTGTAGTGGGGCTACATGTCCACCTAGTGTATTGGGTCTTCATGTCCACCTAGTGTAGTGGGGCTACATGTCCACCTAGTGAGGCTACATGTCCACCAAGTGTAGTGGGGTTACATGTCCACCTAGTGTATTGGGGCTACATGTCCACCTAGTGTAGTGGGGCTACATATCCACCTAGTGTAGTGCGGCTACATGTCCACCTAGTGTAGTGGGGCTACATGTCCACCTAGTGTAGTGTGGCTACATGTCCACCTAGTGTAGTGGGGCTACATGTCCACCTAGTGTAGTGTGGGTACATGTCCACCTAGTGTAGTGGGGCTACATGTCCACCTAGTGTAGTGTGGCTACAGGTCCACCTAGTGTAGTGGGGCTACATGTCCACCTAGTGTAGTGGGGCTCCATGTCCACCTAGTGTAGTGGGGCTAGATGTCAACCTAGTGTAGTTCGGCTACATGTCCACCTAGTGTAGTGGGGCTACATGTCCACCTAGTGTAGTGGGGCTACATGTCCACCTAGTGTAGTGGGGCTACATGTCCACCTAGTGTAGTGGGGCTACATGTCCACCTAGTGTAGTGGGGCTACATGTCCACCTAGTGTAGTGGGGCTACATGTCCACCTAGTGTAGTGGGGCTACATGTCCACCTAGTGTAGTGGGGCTACATGTCCACCTAGTGTAGTGGGGCTACATGTCCACCTAGTGTAGTGGGGCTACATGTCCACCTAGTGTAGTGGGGCTACATGTCCACCTAGTGTAGTGGGGCTACATGTCCACCTAGTGTAGTGGGGCTACATGTCCACCTAGTGTAGTGGGGCTACATGTCCACCTAGTGTAGTGGGGCTACATGTCCACCTAGTGTAGTGGGGCTACATGTCCACCTAGTGTAGTGGGGCTACATGTCCACCTAGTGTAGTGGGGCTACATGTCCACCTAGTGTAGTGGGGCTACATGTCCACCTAGTGTAGTGGGGCTACATGTCCACCTAGTGTAGTGGGGCTACATGTCCACCTAGTGTAGTGGGGCTACATGTCCACCTAGTGTAGTGGGGCTACATGTCCACCTAGTGTAGTGGGGCTACATGTCCACCTAGTGTAGTGGGGCTACATGTCCACCTAGTGTAGTGGGGCTACATGTCCACCTAGTGTAGTGGGGCTACATGTCCACCTAGTGTAGTGGGGCTACATGTCCACCTAGTGTAGTGGGGCTACATGTCCACCTAGTGTAGTGGGGCTACATGTCCACCTAGTGTAGTGGGGCTACATGTCCACCTAGTGTAGTGGGGCTACATGTCCACCTAGTGTAGTGGGGCTACATGTCCACCTAGTGTAGTGGGGCTACATGTCCACCTAGTGTAGTGGGGCTACATGTCCACCTAGTGTAGTGGGGCTACATGTCCACCTAGTGTAGTGGGGCTACATGTCCACCTAGTGTAGTGGGGCTACATGTCCACCTAGTGTAGTGGGGCTACATGTCCACCTAGTGTAGTGGGGCTACATGTCCACCTAGTGTAGTGGGGCTACATGTCCACCTAGTGTAGTGGGGCTACATGTCCACCTAGTGTAGTGGGGCTACATGTCCACCTAGTGTAGTGGGGCTACATGTCCACCTAGTGTAGTGGGGCTACATGTCCACCTAGTGTAGTGGGGCTACATGTCCACCTAGTGTAGTGGGGCTACATGTCCACCTAGTGTAGTGGGGCTACATGTCCACCTAGTGTAGTGGGGCTACATGTCCACCTAGTGTAGTGGGGCTACATGTCCACCTAGTGTAGTGGGGCTACATGTCCACCTAGTGTAGTGGGGCTACATGTCCACCTAGTGTAGTGGGGCTACATGTCCACCTAGTGTAGTGGGGCTACATGTCCACCTAGTGTAGTGGGGCTACATGTCCACCTAGTGTAGTGGGGCTACATGTCCACCTAGTGTAGTGGGGCTACATGTCCACCTAGTGTAGTGGGGCTACATGTCCACCTAGTGTAGTGGGGCTACATGTCCACCTAGTGTAGTGGGGCTACATGTCCACCTAGTGTAGTGGGGCTACATGTCCACCTAGTGTAGTGGGGCTACATGTCCACCTAGTGTAGTGGGGCTACATGTCCACCTAGTGTAGTGGGGCTACATGTCCACCTAGTGTAGTGGGGCTACATGTCCACCTAGTGTAGTGGGGCTACATGTCCACCTAGTGTAGTGGGGCTACATGTCCACCTAGTGTAGTGGGGCTACATGTCCACCTAGTGTAGTGGGGCTACATGTCCACCTAGTGTAGTGGGGCTACATGTCCACCTAGTGTAGTGGGGCTACATGTCCACCTAGTGTAGTGGGGCTACATGTCCACCTAGTGTAGTGGGGCTACATGTCCACCTAGTGTAGTGGGGCTACATGTCCACCTAGTGTAGTGGGGCTACATGTCCACCTAGTGTAGTGGGGCTACATGTCCACCTAGTGTAGTGGGGCTACATGTCCACCTAGTGTAGTGGGGCTACATGTCCACCTAGTGTAGTGGGGCTACATGTCCACCTAGTGTAGTGGGGCTACATGTCCACCTAGTGTAGTGGGGCTACATGTCCACCTAGTGTAGTGGGGCTACATGTCCACCTAGTGTAGTGGGGCTACATGTCCACCTAGTGTAGTGGGGCTACATGTCCACCTAGTGTAGTGGGGCTACATGTCCACCTAGTGTAGTGGGGCTACATGTCCACCTAGTGTAGTGGGGCTACATGTCCACCTAGTGTAGTGGGGCTACATGTCCACCTAGTGTAGTGGGGCTACATGTCCACCTAGTGTAGTGGGGCTACATGTCCACCTAGTGTAGTGGGGCTACATGTCCACCTAGTGTAGTGGGGCTACATGTCCACCTAGTGTAGTGGGGCTACATGTCCACCTAGTGTAGTGGGGCTACATGTCCACCTAGTGTAGTGGGGCTACATGTCCACCTAGTGTAGTGGGGCTACATGTCCACCTAGTGTAGTGGGGCTACATGTCCACCTAGTGTAGTGGGGCTACATGTCCACCTAGTGTAGTGGGGCTACATGTCCACCTAGTGTAGTGGGGCTACATGTCCACCTAGTGTAGTGGGGCTACATGTCCACCTAGTGTAGTGGGGCTACATGTCCACCTAGTGTAGTGGGGCTACATGTCCACCTAGTGTAGTGGGGCTACATGTCCACCTAGTGTAGTGGGGCTACATGTCCACCTAGTGTAGTGGGGCTACATGTCCACCTAGTGTAGTGGGGCTACATGTCCACCTAGTGTAGTGGGGCTACATGTCCACCTAGTGTAGTGGGGCTACATGTCCACCTAGTGTAGTGGGGCTACATGTCCACCTAGTGTAGTGGGGCTACATGTCCACCTAGTGTAGTGGGGCTACATGTCCACCTAGTGTAGTGGGGCTACATGTCCACCTAGTGTAGTGGGGCTACATGTCCACCTAGTGTAGTGGGGCTACATGTCCACCTAGTGTAGTGGGGCTACATGTCCACCTAGTGTAGTGGGGCTACATGTCCACCTAGTGTAGTGGGGCTACATGTCCACCTAGTGTAGTGGGGCTACATGTCCACCTAGTGTAGTGGGGCTACATGTCCACCTAGTGTAGTGGGGCTACATGTCCACCTAGTGTAGTGGGGCTACATGTCCACCTAGTGTAGTGGGGCTACATGTCCACCTAGTGTAGTGGGGCTACATGTCCACCTAGTGTAGTGGGGCTACATGTCCACCTAGTGTAGTGGGGCTACATGTCCACCTAGTGTAGTGGGGCTACATGTCCACCTAGTGTAGTGGGGCTACATGTCCACCTAGTGTAGTGGGGCTACATGTCCACCTAGTGTAGTGGGGCTACATGTCCACCTAGTGTAGTGGGGCTACATGTCCACCTAGTGTAGTGGGGCTACATGTCCACCTAGTGTAGTGGGGCTACATGTCCACCTAGTGTAGTGGGGCTAAATGTCCACCTAGTGTAGTGGGGCTACATGTCCACCTAGTGTAGTGGGGCTACATGTCCACCTAGTGTAGTGGGGCTACATGTCCACCTAGTGTAGTGGGGCTACATGTCCACCTAGTGTAGTGGGGCTACATGTCCACCTAGTGTAGTGGGGCTACATGTCCACCTAGTGTAGTGGGGCTACATGTCCACCTAGTGTAGTGGGGCTACATGTCCACCTAGTGTAGTGGGGCTACATGTCCACCTAGTGTAGTGGGGCTACATGTCCACCTAGTGTAGTGGGGCTACATGTCCACCTAGTGTAGTGGGGCTACATGTCCACCTAGTGTAGTGGGGCTACATGTCCACCTAGTGTAGTGGGGCTACATGTCCACCTAGTGTAGTGGGGCTACATGTCCACCTAGTGTAGTGGGGCTACATGTCCACCTAGTGTAGTGGGGCTACATGTCCACCTAGTGTAGTGGGGCTACATGTCCACCTAGTGTAGTGGGGCTACATGTCCACCTAGTGTAGTGGGGCTACATGTCCACCTAGTGTAGTGGGGCTACATGTCCACCTAGTGTAGTGGGGCTACATGTCCACCTAGTGTAGTGGGGCTACATGTCCACCTAGTGTAGTGGGGCTACATGTCCACCTAGTGTAGTGGGGCTACATGTCCACCTAGTGTAGTGGGGCTACATGTCCACCTAGTGTAGTGGGGCTACATGTCCACCTAGTGTAGTGGGGCTACATGTCCACCTAGTGTAGTGGGGCTACATGTCCACCTAGTGTAGTGGGGCTACATGTCCACCTAGTGTAGTGGGGCTACATGTCCACCTAGTGTAGTGGGGCTACATGTCCACCTAGTGTAGTGGGGCTACATGTCCACCTAGTGTAGTGGGGCTACATGTCCACCTAGTGTAGTGGGGCTACATGTCCACCTAGTGTAGTGGGGCTACATGTCCACCTAGTGTAGTGGGGCTACATGTCCACCTAGTGTAGTGGGGCTACATGTCCACCTAGTGTAGTGGGGCTACATGTCCACCTAGTGTAGTGGGGCTACATGTCCACCTAGTGTAGTGGGGCTACATGTCCACCTAGTGTAGTGGGGCTACATGTCCACCTAGTGTAGTGGGGCTACATGTCCACCTAGTGTAGTGGGGCTACATGTCCACCTAGTGTAGTGGGGCTACATGTCCACCTAGTGTAGTGGGGCTACATGTCCACCTAGTGTAGTGGGGCTACATGTCCACCTAGTGTAGTGGGGCTACATGTCCACCTAGTGTAGTGGGGCTACATGTCCACCTAGTGTAGTGGGGCTACATGTCCACCTAGTGTAGTGGGGCTACATGTCCACCTAGTGTAGTGGGGCTACATGTCCACCTAGTGTAGTGGGGCTACATGTCCACCTAGTGTAGTGGGGCTACATGTCCACCTAGTGTAGTGGGGCTACATGTCCACCTAGTGTAGTGGGGCTACATGTCCACCTAGTGTAGTGGGGCTACATGTCCACCTAGTGTAGTGGGGGCTACATGTCCACCTAGTGTAGTGGGGCTACATGTCCACCTAGTGTAGTGGGGCTACATGTCCACCTAGTGTAGTGGGGCTACATGTCCACCTAGTGTAGTGGGTGGGGCTACATGTCCACCTAGTGTAGTGGGGCAACATGTCCACCTAGTGTAGTGGGGCTACATGTCCACCTAGTGTAGTGGGGCTACATGTCCACCTAGTGTAGTGGGGCTACATGTCCACCTAGTGTAGTGGGGCTACATGTCCACCTAGTGTAGTGGGGCTACATGTCCACCTAGTGTAGTGGGGCTACATGTCCACCTAGTGTAGTGGGGCTACATGTCCACCTAGTGTAGTGGGGCTACATGTCCACCTAGTGTAGTGGGGGCTACATGTCCACCTAGTGTAGTGGGGCTACATGTCCACCTAGTGTAGTGGGGCTACATGTCCACCTAGTGTAGTGGGGCTACATGTCCACCTAGTGTAGTGGGGCTACATGTCCACCTAGTGTAGTGGGGCTACATGTCCACCTAGTGTAGTGGGGCTACATGTCCACCTAGTGTAGTGGGGCTACATGTCCACCTAGTGTAGTGGGGCTACATGTCCACCTAGTGTAGTGGGGCTACATGTCCACCTAGTGTAGTGGGGCTACATGTCCACCTAGTGTAGTGGGGCTACATGTCCACCTAGTGTAGTGGGGCTACATGTCCACCTAGTGTAGTGGGGCTACATGTCCACCTAGTGTAGTGGGGCTACATGTCCACCTAGTGTAGTGGGGCTACATGTCCACCTAGTGTAGTGGGGCTACATGTCCACCTAGTGTAGTGGGGCTACATGTCCACCTAGTGTAGTGGGGCTACATGTCCACCTAGTGTAGTGGGGCTACATGTCCACCTAGTGTAGTGGGGCTACATGTCCACCTAGTGTAGTGGGGCTACATGTCCACCTAGTGTAGTGGGGCTACATGTCCACCTAGTGTAGTGGGGCTACATGTCCACCTAGTGTAGTGGGGCTACATGTCCACCTAGTGTAGTGGGGCTACATGTCCACCTAGTGTAGTGGGGCTACATGTCCACCTAGTGTAGTGGGGCTACATGTCCACCTAGTGTAGTGGGGCTACATGTCCACCTAGTGTAGTGGGGCTACATGTCCACCTAGTGTAGTGGGGCTACATGTCCACCTAGTGTAGTGGGGCTACATGTCCACCTAGTGTAGTGGGGCTACATGTCCACCTAGTGTAGTGGGGCTACATGTCCACCTAGTGTAGTGGGGCTACATGTCCACCTAGTGTAGTGGGGCTACATGTCCACCTAGTGTAGTGGGGCTACATGTCCACCTAGTGTAGTGGGGCTACATGTCCACCTAGTGTAGTGGGGCTACATGTCCACCTAGTGTAGTGGGGCTACATGTCCACCTAGTGTAGTGGGGCTACATGTCCACCTAGTGTAGTGGGGCTACATGTCCACCTAGTGTAGTGGGGCTACATGTCCACCTAGTGTAGTGGGGCTACATGTCCACCTAGTGTAGTGGGGCTACATGTCCACCTAGTGTAGTGGGGCTACATGTCCACCTAGTGTAGTGGGGCTACATGTCCACCTAGTGTAGTGGGGCTACATGTCCACCTAGTGTAGTGGGGCTACATGTCCACCTAGTGTAGTGGGGCTACATGTCCACCTAGTGTAGTGGGGCTACATGTCCACCTAGTGTAGTGGGGCTACATGTCCACCTAGTGTAGTGGGGCTACATGTCCACCTAGTGTAGTGGGGCTACATGTCCACCTAGTGTAGTGGGGCTACATGTCCACCTAGTGTAGTGGGGCTACATGTCCACCTAGTGTAGTGGGGCTACATGTCCACCTAGTGTAGTGGGGCTACATGTCCACCTAGTGTAGTGGGGCTACATGTCCACCTAGTGTAGTGGGGCTACATGTCCACCTAGTGTAGTGGGGCTACATGTCCACCTAGTGTAGTGGGGCTACATGTCCACCTAGTGTAGTGGGGCTACATGTCCACCTAGTGTAGTGGGGCTACATGTCCACCTAGTGTAGTGGGGCTACATGTCCACCTAGTGTAGTGGGGCTACATGTCCACCTAGTGTAGTGGGGCTACATGTCCACCTAGTGTAGTGGGGCTACATGTCCACCTAGTGTAGTGGGGCTACATGTCCACCTAGTGTAGTGGGGCTACATGTCCACCTAGTGTAGTGGGGCTACATGTCCACCTAGTGTAGTGGGGCTACATGTCCACCTAGTGTAGTGGGGCTACATGTCCACCTAGTGTAGTGGGGCTACATGTCCACCTAGTGTAGTGGGGCTACATGTCCACCTAGTGTAGTGGGGCTACATGTCCACCTAGTGTAGTGGGGCTACATGTCCACCTAGTGTAGTGGGGCTACATGTCCACCTAGTGT
Source organism: Tenualosa thibaudeaui (assembly GCA_027481765.1). NCBI lineage: Eukaryota > Metazoa > Chordata > Actinopteri > Clupeiformes > Clupeidae > Tenualosa > Tenualosa thibaudeaui. The sequence continues at coordinate 652,592 of JAIFZK010000206.1, read as the reverse complement.
AGTGGGGCTACATGTCCACCTAGTGTAGTGGGGCTACATGTCCACCTAGTGTAGTGGGGCTACATGTCCACCTAGTGTAGTGGGGCTACATGTCCACCTAGTGTAGTGGGGCTACATGTCCACCTAGTGTAGTGGGGCTACATGTCCACCTAGTGTAGTGGGGCTACATGTCCACCTAGTGTAGTGGGGCTACATGTCCACCTAGTGTAGTGGGGCTACATGTCCACCTAGTGTAGTGGGGCTACATGTCCACCTAGTGTAGTGGGGCTACATGTCCACCTAGTGTAGTGGGGCTACATGTCCACCTAGTGTAGTGGGGCTACATGTCCACCTAGTGTAGTGGGGCTACATGTCCACCTAGTGTAGTGGGGTGGGGCTACATGTCCACCTAGTGTAGTGGGGCTACATGTCCACCTAGTGTAGTGGGGCTACATGTCCACCTAGTGTAGTGGGGCTACATGTCCACCTAGTGTAGTGGGGCTACATGTCCACCTAGTGTAGTGGGGCTACATGTCCACCTAGTGTAGTGGGGCTACATGTCCACCTAGTGTAGTGGGGCTACATGTCCACCTAGTGTAGTGGGGCTACATGTCCACCTAGTGTAGTGGGGCTACATGTCCACCTAGTGTAGTGGGGCTACATGTCCACCTAGTGTAGTGGGGCTACATGTCCACCTAGTGTAGTGGGGCTACATGTCCACCTAGTGTAGTGGGGCTACATGTCCACCTAGTGTAGTGGGGCTACATGTCCACCTAGTGTAGTGGGGCTACATGTCCACCTAGTGTAGTGGGGCTACATGTCCACCTAGTGTAGTGGGGCTACATGTCCACCTAGTGTAGTGGGGCTACATGTCCACCTAGTGTAGTGGGGCTACATGTCCACCTAGTGTAGTGGGGCTACATGTCCACCTAGTGTAGTGGGGCTACATGTCCACCTAGTGTAGTGGGGCTACATGTCCACCTAGTGTAGTGGGGCTACATGTCCACCTAGTGTAGTGGGGCTACATGTCCACCTAGTGTAGTGGGGCTACATGTCCACCTAGTGTAGTGGGGCTACATGTCCACCTAGTGTAGTGGGGCTACATGTCCACCTAGTGTAGTGGGGCTACATGTCCACCTAGTGTAGTGGGGCTACATGTCCACCTAGTGTAGTGGGGCTACATGTCCACCTAGTGTAGTGGGGTGGGGCTACATGTCCACCTAGTGTAGTGGGGCTACATGTCCACCTAGTGTAGTGGGGCTACATGTCCACCTAGTGTAGTGGGGCTACATGTCCACCTAGTGTAGTGGGGCTACATGTCCACCTAGTGTAGTGGGGCTACATGTCCACCTAGTGTAGTGGGGCTACATGTCCACCTAGTGTAGTGGGGCTACATGTCCACCTAGTGTAGTGGGGCTACATGTCCACCTAGTGTAGTGGGGCTACATGTCCACCTAGTGTAGTGGGGCTACATGTCCACCTAGTGTAGTGGGGCTACATGTCCACCTAGTGTAGTGGGGCTACATGTCCACCTAGTGTAGTGGGGCTACATGTCCACCTAGTGTAGTGGGGCTACATGTCCACCTAGTGTAGTGGGGCTACATGTCCACCTAGTGTAGTGGGGCTACATGTCCACCTAGTGTAGTGGGGCTACATGTCCACCTAGTGTAGTGGGGCTACATGTCCACCTAGTGTAGTGGGGCTACATGTCCACCTAGTGTAGTGGGGCTACATGTCCACCTAGTGTAGTGGGGCTACATGTCCACCTAGTGTAGTGGGGCTACATGTCCACCTAGTGTAGTGGGGCTACATGTCCACCTAGTGTAGTGGGGCTACATGTCCACCTAGTGTAGTGGGGCTACATGTCCACCTAGTGTAGTGGGGCTACATGTCCACCTAGTGTAGTGGGGCTACATGTCCACCTAGTGTAGTGGGGCTACATGTCCACCTAGTGTAGTGGGGCTACATGTCCACCTAGTGTAGTGGGGCTACATGTCCACCTAGTGTAGTGGGGCTACATGTCCACCTAGTGTAGTGGGGCTACATGTCCACCTAGTGTAGTGGGGCTACATGTCCACCTAGTGTAGTGGGGCTACATGTCCACCTAGTGTAGTGGGGCTACATGTCCACCTAGTGTAGTGGGGGCTACATGTCCACCTAGTGTAGTGGGGCTACATGTCCACCTAGTGTAGTGGGGCTACATGTCCACCTAGTGTAGTGGGGCTACATGTCCACCTAGTGTAGTGGGGCTACATGTCCACCTAGTGTAGTGGGGCTACATGTCCACCTAGTGTAGTGGGGCTACATGTCCACCTAGTGTAGTGGTGGGGCTACATGTCCACCTAGTGTAGTGGGGCTACATGTCCACCTAGTGTAGTGGGGCTACATGTCCACCTAGTGTAGTGGGGCTACATGTCCACCTAGTGTAGTGGGGCTACATGTCCACCTAGTGTAGTGGGGCTACATGTCCACCTAGTGTAGTGGGGCTACATGTCCACCTAGTGTAGTGGGGGGGCTACATGTCCACCTAGTGTAGTGGGGCTACATGTCCACCTAGTGTAGTGGGGCTACATGTCCACCTAGTGTAGTGGGGCTACATGTCCACCTAGTGTAGTGGGGCTACATGTCCACCTAGTGTAGTGGGGCTACATGTCCACCTAGTGTAGTGGGGGGGCTACATGTCCACCTAGTGTAGTGTAGGGGGGGCTACATGTCCACCTAGTGTAGTGGGGCTACATGTCCACCTAGTGTAGTAGTGGGCTACATGTCCACCTAGTGTAGTGGGGCTACATGTCCACCTAGTGTAGTGGGGCTACATGTCCACCTAGTGTAGTGGGGCTACATGTCCACCTAGTGTAGTGGGGCTACATGTCCACCTAGTGTAGTGGGGCTACATGTCCACCTAGTGTAGTGGGTCTACATGTCCACCTAGTGTAGTGGGGCTACATGTCCACCTAGTGTAGTGTGTCTACATGTCAACCTAGTTTAGTGAGTGTAAATGTCCACATAGTGTAGTGGGGCTACATGTCCACCTAGTGTAGTGGGGCTACATGTCCACCTAGTGTAGTGGGGCTACATGTCCACCTAGTGTAGTGGGGCTACATGTCCACCTAGTGTAGTGGGGCCAAATGTCCACCTAGTGTAGTGGGGCTACATGTCCACCTAGTGTAGTGGGGCTACATGTCCACCTAGTGTAGTGGGGCTACATGTCCACCTAGTGTAGTGGGGCTACATGTCCACCTAGTGTAGTGGGGCTACATGTCCACCTAGTGTAGTGGGGCTACATGTCCACCTAGTGTAGTGGGGCTACATGTCCACCTAGTGTAGTGGGGCTACATGTCCACCTAGTGTAGTGGGGATACATGTCCACCTAGTGTAGTGGGGCTACATGTCCACCTAGTGTAGTGGGGCTACATGTCCACCTAGTGTAGTGGGGCTACATGTCCACCTAGTGTAGTGGGGCTACATGTCCACCTAGTGTAGTGGGGCTACATGTCCACCTAGTGTAGTGAGGCTACATGTCCACCTAGTGTAGTGGGGCTACATGTCCACCTAGTGTAGTGGGGCTACATGTCCACCTAGTGTATTGGGGCTACATGTCCACCGAGTGTAGAGGGGCTACATGTCCACCTAGTGTAGTGGGGCGACATGTCCCCCTAGTGGAGTGGGGCGACATCTCCACCCAGTGGGGCTACATGTCCACCTAGTGTAGTGGGGCTACATGTCCACCTAGTGTAGTGGGGCTACATGTCCACCTAGTGTAGTGGGGCTACATGTCCACCTAGTGTGGCTACAAGTCCACCTAGTGTAGTGGGGCTACAGGTCCACCGAGTGTAGTGCGGCTACATGTCCACCTAGTGTAGTGGGGCTACATGTCCACCTAGTGTAGTGGGGCTACATGTCCACCTAGTGTAGTGGGGCTACATGTCCACCTAGTGTAGTGAGGCTACATGTCCACCTAGTGTAGTGGGGCTACATGTCCACCTAGTGTAGTGGGGCTACATGTCCACCTAGTGTAGTGGGGCTACATGTCCACCTAGTGTATTGGGGCTACATGTCCACCTAGTGTAGTGATGCTACATGTCCAAAAGTTTAGTGGGGGAACATGTCCACCTAGTGTAATGGGGCTACAAGTCCACATAGAGAAGTTGGGCTTCATGTCCAACTAGTGTAGTGTGGATACATGTCCACCTAGTGTATTGGGGCTACATGTCCACCTAGTGTAGTGGGGCTACATGTCCACCTAGTGTAGTGGGGCTACATGTCCACCTAGTGTAGTGAGGCTACATGTCCACCTAGTGTATTGGGGCTACATGTCCACCTAGTGTAGTGGGGCTACATGTCCACCTAGTGTAGTGGGGCTACATGTCCACCTAGTGTAGTCGGGCTACATGTCCACCTAGTGTATTGGGGCTACATGTCCACCTAGTGTAGTGGGGCTACATGTCCACCTAGTGTATTGGGGCTACATGTCCAAAAGTGTAGTGGGGCAACATGTCCACCGAGTGTAGTGGGGCTACATGTCCCCCTAGTGTAGTGGGGCTACAGGTCCCCCTAGTGTAGTGGGGCTACATGTCCACCTAGTGTAGTGGGGCTACATGTCCACCTAGTGTAGTGGGGCTACATGTCCACCCAGTGTAGTGGGGCTACATGTCCACCTAGTGTAGTGGGGCTACATGTCCACCTAGTGTAGTGCGGCTACAGGTCCACCTAGTTTATTGGGGCTACATGTCCACCTAGTGTAGTGGGGCTACATGTCTACCTAGTGTAGTGGGGCTACATGTCCACCTAGTGTAGTGGGGCTACATGTCCACCTAGTGTAGTGGGGCTACATGTCCACCTAGTGTAGTGGGGCTACATGTCCACCTAGTGTAGTGGGGCTACATGTCCACCTAGTGTAGTGGGGCTACATGTCCACCTAGTGTAATGGGGCTACATGTCCACATAGTGTAGTGGGGCTACATGTCCACCTAGTGTAGTGGGGCTACATGTCCACCTAGTGTAATGGGGCTACATGTCCACCTAGTGTAGTGGGGCTACATGTCCACCTAGTGTAGTGCGGCTACATGTCCACCTAGTTTAGTGGGGCTAAATGTCCACCTAGTGTAATGGGGCTACATGTCCACCTAGTGTAGTGAGGCTACATGTCCACCTAGTGTAGTGGGGCTACATGTCCACCTTGTGTATTGGGGCTTCATTTCCACCTATTGTAGTGGTGCTACATGTACACCTAGTGTAGTGGGGCTACATGTCCACCTAGTGTAATGGGGCTACATGTCCACCTAGTGTAGTGGGGCTACATGTCCACCTAGTGTAGTGGGGCTACATGTCCACCTAGTGTAGTGGGGCTACATGTCCACCTAGTGTAGTGAGGCTACATGTCCACCTAGTGTATTGTGTCTACATGTCCACATAGTGTAGTGGGGCTACATGTCCACCTAGTGTAGTGGGGCTACATGTCCACCTAGTGTAATGGGGCTACATGTCCACCTAGTGTAGTGGGGCTACATGTCCACCTAGTGTAGTGGGGCTACATGTCCACCTAGTGTAGTGGGGCTACATGTCCACCTAGTGTAGTGAGGCTACATGTCCACCTAGTGTAGTGGGGCTACATGTCCACCTAGTGTAATGGCGCTACATGTCCACCTAGTGTATTGGGGCTACATGTCCACCTAGTGTAGTGGGGCTACATGTCCACCTAGTGTAGTGGGGCTACATGTCCACCTAGTGTAGTGTGGCTACATGTCAACCTAGTGTATTGTGGCTACCTGTCCACCTAGTGTAGTGGGGCTACATGTCCACCTAGTGTAGTGGGGCTACATGTCCACCTAGTGTAGTGGGGCTACATGTCCACCTAGTGTATTGGGGCTACATGTCCACCTAGTGAAGTGGGGCTACATGTCCACCTAGTGAAGTGGGGATACATGTCCACCTAGGGTAGTGGGGCTACATGTCCACCTAGTGTAGTGGGGCTACATGTCCACCTAGTGTAGTGGGGCTACATGTCCACCTAGTGTAGTGTGGCTACATGTCCACCTAGTGTAGTGGGGCTACATGTCCACCTAGTGTAGTGGGGCTACATGTCCACCTAGTGTAGTGGGGCTACATGTCCACCTAGTGTAGTGGGGCTACATGTCCACCTAGTGTAGTGCGGCTACATGTCCACCTAGCGTAGTGGGGCTACATGTCCACCTAGTGTAGTGCGGCTACATGTCCACCTAGTGTAGTGCGGCTACATGTCCACCTAGTGTAGTGGGGCTACATGTCCACCTAGTGTAGTGGGGCGACCTGTCCACCTACTGTAGTGGGGCTACATGTCCACCTAGTGTATTGGGGCTACATGTCCACCTAGTGTATTGGGGCTACATGTCCACCTAGTGTAGTGGGGTTACATGTCCACCTAGTGTAGTGGGGCTACATGTCCACCTAGTGTAGTGTGGCTACATGTCCAATAGTGTAGTGGGGCTACATGTCCACCTAGTGTAGTGGGGCTACATGTCCACCTAGTGTAGTGGGGCTACATGTCCACCTAGTGTAGTGGGGCTACATGTCCACCTAGTGTAGTGGGGCTACATGTCCACCTAGTGTAGTGGGGCTACATGTCCACCTAGTGTAGTGGGGCTACATGTCCACCTAGTGTAGTGGGGCTACATGTCCACCTAGTGTAGTGGGGCTACATGTCCACCTAGTGTAGTGGGGCTACATGTCCACCTAGTGTAGTGGGGCTACATGTCCTCCCAGTGTAGTGGGGCTACATGTCCACCTAGTGTAGTGGGGCTACATGTCCACCTAGTGTAGTGGGGCTACATGTCCACCTAGTGTAGTGGGGCTACATGTCCACCTAGTGTAGTGGGGCTACATGTCCACCTAGTGTAGTGGGGCTACATGTCCACCTAGTGTAGTGGGGCTACATGTCCACCTAGTGTAGTGGGGCTACATGTCCACCTAGTGTAGTGGGGCTACATGTCCACCTAGTGTAGTGGGGCTACATGTCCACCTAGTGTAGTGGGGCTACATGTCCACCTAGTGTAGTGGGGCTACATGTCCACCTAGTGTAGTGGGGCTACATGTCCACCTAGTGTAGTGGGGCTACATGTCCACCTAGTGTAGTGGGGCTACATGTCCACCTAGTGTAGTGGGGCTACATGTCCACCTAGTGTAGTGGGGCTACATGTCCACCTAGTGTAGTGGGGCTACATGTCCACCTAGTGTAGTGGGGCTACATGTCCACCTAGTGTAGTGGGGCTACATGTCCACCTAGTGTAGTGGGGCTACATGTCCACCTAGTGTAGTGGGGCTACATGTCCACCTAGTGTAGTGGGGCTACATGTCCACCTAGTGTAGTGGGGCTACATGTCCACCTAGTGTAGTGGGGCTACATGTCCACCTAGTGTAGTGGGGCTACATGTCCACCTAGTGTAGTGGGGCTACATGTCCACCTAGTGTAGTGGGGCTACATGTCCACCTAGTGTAGTGGGGCTACATGTCCACCTAGTGTAGTGGGGCTACATGTCCACCTAGTGTAGTGGGGCTACATGTCCACCTAGTGTAGTGGGGCTACATGTCCACCTAGTGTAGTGTGGCTACATGTCCACCTAGTGTAGTGGGGCAAAAGGTCCAGCTAGTGTAGTGGGGCTACATGTCCACCTAGTGTAGTGGGGCTACATGTCCACCTAGTGTAGTGGGGCTACATGTCCACCTAGTGTAGTGGGGCTACATGTCCACCTAGTGTAGTGAGGCTACATGTCCACCTAGTGTATTGGGGCTACATGTCCACCTAGTGTAGTGGGGCTACATGTCCACCTAGTGTAGTGGGGCTACGTGTCCACCTAGTGTAGTGCGGGTACATTTCCACCTAGTGTAGTGGGGCTACATGTCCACCCAGTGTAGTGGTGCTACATGTCCACCTAGTGTAGTGGGGCTACATGTCCACCTAGTGTAGTGGGGCTACATGTCCACCTAGTGTAGTGGGGCTACATGTCCACCTAGTGTAGTGGGGCTACATGTCCACCTAGTGTATTGGGGCTACATGTCCACCTAGTGTAGTGGGGCTACATGTCCACCTAGTGTAGTGAGGGTACATGTCCACCTAGTGTAGTGGGGCTACATGTCCACCTAGTGTAGTGGGGTTACATGTCCACCTAGTGTAGTGGGGCTACATGTCCACCTAGTGTATTGGGGATACATGTCCACCTAGTGTATATGGGCTACAAGTCCAACTAGTTTAGTGAGGCTACATGACAACCTAGTGTAGTGGGGCTACATGTCCACCTAGTGTAGTGGGGCTACATGTCCACCTAGTGTAGTGGGGCTACATGTCCACCTAGTGTAGTGAGGCTACATGTCCACCTAGTGTAGTGGGGCTACATGTCCACCTAGTGTAGTGTGGCTACATGTCCACCTAGTGTAGTGGGGCTACATGTCCACCTAGTGTAGTGGGGCTACATGTCCACCTAGTGTAGTGGGGCTACATGTCCACCTAGTGAGGCTACATGTCCACCTAGTGTATTGGGGCTACATGTCCACCTAGTGTAGTGGGGCTACATGTCCACCTAGTGTAGTGGGGCTACATGTCCACCTAGTGTAGTGGGGCTACATGTCCACCTAGTGTAGTGGGGCTACATGTCCACCTAGTGTAGTGGGGCTACATGTCCACCTAGTGTATTGGGGCTACATGTCCACCTAGTGTAGTGGGGCTACATGTCCACCTAGTGTAGTGGGGCTACATGTCCACCTAGTGTAGTGGGGCTACATGTCCACCTAGTGTAGTGGGGCTACATGTCCACCTAGTGTAGTGGGGCTACATGTCCACCTAGTGTAGTGGGGCTACATGTCCACCTAGTGTAGTGGGGCTACATGTCCACCTAGTGTAGTGGGGCTACATGTCCACCTAGTGTAGTGGGGCTACATGTCCACCTAGTGTAGTGGGGCTACATGTCCACCTAGTGTAGTGGGGCTACATGTCCACCTAGTGTAGTGGGGCTACATGTCCACCTAGTGTATTGGGGCTACATGTCCACCTAGTGTAGTGATGCTACATGTCCAATAGTGTAGTGCGGCTACATGTCCACCTAGTGTAATGGGGCTACATGTCCACCTAGTGTAGTGGGGCTACATGTCCACCTAGTGTATTGGGGCTACATGTCCACCTAGTGTAGTGGGGCTACATGTCCACCTAGTGTAGTGTGGCTAGTTGTACAGCTTGAGTAGTGCGGCTACATGTCCACCTAGTGTAATGGGGCTACATGTCCACCTAGTGTAGTGGGGCTACATGTCCACCTAGTGTATTGGGGCTACATGTCCACCTAGTGTAGTGGGGCTACATGTCCACCTAGTGTAGTGGGGCTACATGTCCACCTAGTGTAGTGGGGCTACATGTCCACCTAGTGTAGTGGGGCTACATGTCCACCTAGTGTAGTGGGGCTACATGTCCACCTAGTGTAGTGGGGCTACATGTCCACCTAGTGTAGTGGGGCTACATGTCCACCTAGTGTATTGGGGCTACATGTCCACCTAGTGTAGTGGGGCTACATGTCCACCTAGTGTAGTGGGGCTACATGTCCACCTAGTGTAGTGGGGCTACATGTCCACCTAGTGTAGTGGGGCTACATGTCCACCTAGTGTATTGGGGCTACATGTCCACCTAGTGTAGTGGGGCTACATGTCCACCTAGTGTAGTGGGGCTACATGTCCACCTAGTGTAGTGGGGCTACATGTCCACCTAGTGTAGTGGGGCTACATGTCCACCTAGTGTAGTGGGGCTACATGTCCACCTAGTGTAGTGGGGCTCCCTGTCCACCTAGTGTAGGGGGGCTACATGTCCACCTAGTGTAGTGGGGCTACATGTCCCCCGAGTGTAGTGGGGCTACATGTCCACCTAGTGTAGTGGGGCTACATGTCCACCTAGTGTAGTGGGGGTACATGTCCACCTAGTGTAGGGGGGCTACATGGCCACCTAGTGTAGTGGGGCTACATGTCCACCTAGTGTAGTGGGGCTACATGTCCACCTAGTGTAGTGGGGCTACATGTCCACCTAGTGTAGTGGGGCTACATGTCCACCTAGTGTAGTGGGGCTACATGTCCACCTAGTGTAGTGGGGCTACATGTCCACCTAGTGTAGTGGGGCTACATGTCCACCTAGTGTAGTGGGGCTACATGTCCACCTCGTGTAGTGGGGCTACATGTCCACCTAGTGTAGTGGGGCTACATGTCCACCTAGTGTAGTGGGGCTACATGTCCACCTAGTGTAGTGGGGCTACATGTCCACCTAGTGTAGTGGGGCTACATGTCCACCTAGTGTAGTGGGGCTACAGTTCCACCAAGTCTAGAGCGGCGACATGTCCAGCGAGAGTAGTGGGGCTACATGTCCACCTAGTGTAGTGGGGCTACATGTCCACCTAGTGTAGTGGGGCTACATGTCCACCTAGTGTAGTGGGGCTACATGTCCACCTAGTGTAGTGGGGCTACATGTCCACCTAGTGTAGTGGGGCTACATGTCCACCTAGTGTAGTGGGGCTACATGTCCACCTAGTGTAGTGGGGCTACATGTCCACCTAGTGTAGTGGGGCTACATGTCCACCTAGTGTAGTGGGGCTACATGTCCACCTAGTGTAGTGGGGCTACATGTCCACCTAGTGTAGTGGGGCTACATGTCCACCTAGTGTAGTGGGGCTACATGTCCACCTAGTGGAGTGGGGCTACATGTCCACCTAGTGTAGTGGGGCTACATGTCCACCTAGTGTAGTGGGGCTACATGTCCACCTAGTGTAGTGGGGCTACATGTCCACCTAGTGTATTGGGGCTACATGTCCACCTAGTGTAGTGCGGCTACATGTCCACCTAGTGTAGTGGGGCTACATGTCCACCTAGTGTAGTGGGGCTACATGTCCACCTAGTGTAGTGGGGCTACATGTCCACCTAGTGTAGTGGGGCTACATGTCCACCTAGTGTATTGGGGCTACATGTCCACCTAGTGTAGTGGGGCTACATGTCCACCTAGTGTAGTGGGGCTACATGTCCACCTAGTGTAGTGGGGCTACATGTCCACCTAGTGTAGTGGGGCTACATGTCCACCTAGTGTAGTGGGGCTACATGTCCACCTAGTGTAGTGGGGCTACATGTCCACCTAGTGTATTGGGGCTACATGTCCACCTAGTGTAGTGGGGCTACATGTCCACCTAGTGTAGTGGGGCTACATGTCCACCTCGTGTAGTGGGGCTACATGTCCACCTAGTGTAGTGGGGCTACATGTCCACCTAGTGTAGTGGGGCTACATGTCCACCTAGTGTAGTGGGGCTACATGTCCACCTAGTGTAGTGGGGCTACATGTCCACCTAGTGTAGTGGGGCTACATGTCCACCTAGTGTAGTGGGGCTACATGTCCACCTAGTGTAGTGGGGCTACATGTCCACCTAGTGTAGTGGGGCTACATGTCCACCTAGTGAGGCTACATGTCCACCTAGTGTAGTGGGGCTACATGTCCACCTAGTGTAGTGGGGCTACATGTCCACCTAGTGTAGTGGGGCTACATGTCCACCTAGTGTAGTGGGGCTACATGTCCACCTAGTGAGGCTACATGTCCACCTAGTGTATTGGGGCTACATGTCCACCTAGTGTAGTGGGGCTACATGTCCACCTAGTGTAGTGGGGCTACATGTCCACCTAGTGTAGTGGGGCTACATGTCCACCTAGTGAGGCTACATGTCCACCTAGTGTAGTGAGGCTACATGTCCACCTAGTGTAGTGGGGCTACATGTCCACCTAGTGTATTGGGGCTACATGTCCACCTAGTGTAGTGAGGCTACATGTCCACCTAGTGTAGTGGGGCTACATGTCCACCTAGTGTAGTGATGCTACATGTCCAATAGTGTAGTGCGGCTACATGTCCACCTAGTGTAATGGGGCTACATGTCCACCTAGTGTAGTGGGGCTACATGTCCACCTAGTGTATTGGGGCTACATGTCCACCTAGTGTAGTGATGCTACATGTCCAATAGTGTAGTGCGGCTACATGTCCACCTAGTGTAATGGGGCTACATGTCCACCTAGTGTAGTGGGGCTACATGTCCACCTAGTGTAGTGGGGCTACATGTCCACCTAGTGTAGTGGGGCTACATGTCCACCTAGTGTAGTGGGGCTACATGTCCACCTAGTGTAGTGGGGCTACATGTCCACCTAGTGTAGTGGGGCTACATGTCCACCTAGTGTAGTGGGGCTACATGTCCACCTAGTGTAGTGGGGCTACATGTCCACCTAGTGTAGTGGGGCTACATGTCCACCTAGTGTAGTGGGGCTACATGTCCACCTAGTGTAGTGGGGCTTCATGTCCAACTAGTGTACTGGGGCTACATGTCCACCTAGTGTATTTGGGCTACATGTCCACCTAGTGTAGTGCGCCTACATTTCAACCTAGTGTAGTGGGGCTACATTTCAACCTATTGTTGTGCTCGACCTTGTCCACCTAGTGTAGTGGGGCTACATGTCCACCTAGTGTAATGGGGCTACATGTCCACCTAGTGTAGTGGGGCTACATGTCCACCTAGTGTAGTGGGGCTACATGTCCACCTAGTGTAGTGGGGCTACATGTCCACCTAGTGTATTGGGGCTACATGTCCACCTAGTGTAGTGATGCTACATGTCCAATAGTGTAGTGCGGCTACATGTCCACCTAGTGTAGTGGGGCTACATGTCCACCTAGTGAGGCTACATGTCCACCTAGTGTAGTGGGGCTACATGTCCACCTAGTGTAGTGGGGCTACATGTCCACCTAGTGTAGTGGGGCTACATGTCCACCTAGTGTAGTGAGGCTACATGTCCACCTAGTGTAGTGGGGCTACATGTCCACCTAGTGTAGTGGGGCTACATGTCCACCTAGTGTAGTGGGGCTACATGTCCACCTAGTGTAGTGGGGCTACATGTCCACCTAGTGTAGTGGGGCTACATGTCCACCTAGTGTAGTGGGGCTACATGTCCACCTAGTGTAGTGGGGCTACATGTCCACCTAGTGTAGTGGGGCTACATGTCCACCTAGTGAGGCTACATGTCCACCTAGTGTAGTGGGGCTACATGTCCACCTAGTGTAGTGGGGCTACATGTCCACCTAGTGTAGTGGGGCTACATGTCCACCTAGTGTAGTGGGGCTACATGTCCACCTAGTGTAGTGGGGCTACATGTCCACCTAGTGTAGTGGGGCTACATGTCCACCTAGTGTATTGGGGCTACATGTCCACCTAGTGTAGTGGGGCTACATGTCCACCTAGTGTAGTGGGGCTACATGTCCACCTAGTGTATTGGGGCTACATGTCCACCTAGTGTAGTGGGGCTACATGTCCACCTAGTGTAGTGGGGCTACATGTCCACCTAGTGTAGTGGGGCTACATGTCCACCTAGTGTAGTGGGGCTACATGTCCACCTAGTGTATTGGGGCTACATGTCCACCTAGTGTAGTGGGGCTACATGTCCACCTAGTGTAGTGGGGCTACATGTCCACCTAGTGAGGCTACATGTCCACCTAGTGTAGTGGGGCTACATGTCCACCTAGTGTAGTGAGGCTACATGTCCACCTAGTGTAGTGGGGCTACATGTCCACCTAGTGTAGTGGGGCTACATGTCCACCTAGTGTAGTGGGGCTACATGTCCACCTAGTGTAGTGGGGCTACATGTCCACCTAGTGTAGTGAGGCTACATGTCCACCTAGTGTAGTGGGGCTACATGTCCACCTAGTGTATTGGGGCTACATGTCCACCTAGTGTATTGGGGCTACATGTCCACCTAGTGTAGTGGGGCTACATGTCCACCTAGTGTAGTGGGGCTACATGTCCACCTAGTGTAGTGGGGCTACATGTCCACCTAGTGTAGTGGGGCTACATGTCCACCTAGTGTAGTGGGGCTACATGTCCACCTAGTGTATTGGGGCTACATGTCCACCTAGTGTAGTGGGGCTACATGTCCACCTAGTGTAGTGAGGCTACATGTCCACCTAGTGTAGTGGGGCTACATGTCCACCTAGTGTATTGGGGCTACATGTCCACCTAGTGTAGTGAGGCTACATGTCCACCTAGTGTAGTGGGGCTACATGTCCACCTAGTGTAGTGAGGGTACATGTCCACCTAGTGTAGTGAGGCTACATGTCCACCTAGTGTAGTGGGGCTACATGTCCACCTAGTGTAGTGGGGCTACATGTCCACCTAGTGTAGTGGGGCTACATGTCCACCTAGTGTAGTGGGGCTACATGTCCACCTAGTGTATTGGGGCTACATGTCCACCTAGTGTATTGGGGCTACATGTCCACCTAGTGTAGTGGGGCTACATGTCCACCTAGTGTAGCCAATTACGTAATAGCCACCTACTAACATAATAACTCATTACATTACTGTGTGTCACAGTTGTTACAGTTTTGGACATTATTACATTATTGGCTGTTACAAGGCAGAACACATATATCACACACATATATATCACACACGTTTCTATTTGTACACACTTACAAATGCAATACATATTGACACACACATAATAAGACAGATAAACACACACACACACACACACACACTTTTGTACACACATGCACACACCCACATGTGCACATGCTTACAAGCACAAAGACAGACCCACATATTGAACACACATACACACTTGCCTACTACATACACATTTCTGTTTGTACACACTTACAAATACAGTACATACTGTCATGATCCTGCTCTCTACCACCCGGCCTCCTACTGGTCTAATTAAGTGTTGCAAGCTCCGTGTTTGTTTACCTTTTCCATGTGCTCATGTTTTGCTGTCTGCCCTGCCCCTTTCCCTCTTCCCGCTCTGCACCCGGTCCTCACGTCCTTGATTATTGTAATGATTTTCACCTGTTCCTTGTTTGTGTCATTGCCCTGTTCCCTATATATTCCCCAGCTCTTTCCTTGCTCCTTGTCTGATTGTTTGACCGTGTTCCTCGATGTAAGCTTTGCTCATGTTTTTTCCTGCTCCAGTGTTACCTTCCTGTGAATTCTGATTTTCGTGTTTTGCCTGCACCCGCGTTCGCTTACCTGTGGATTTTGTATCCTGAACTTTTGCCTACCTGTTTTCTTGGATTAACTTTCTACGATCAAGAGGATTGCTTCTTTGTTTTGCCGTCTATGTTTAATATTACAAGACCAGATCTTTTGTGTGTTTTTCCTCAAAGACTTATATGATTTTGTGTTGGACTTTCCTTCTGTTTTTTGGATCTTCTGAGCTTTATTCCTTTTTTGAATTTTCCCTGATCATTGTAAAATAAACCTTTTGCTCCAATCTGCTTTTGGGTCCCAGTTAGTCTGTTACACATACTCACACACACGCATGTGGACATGATCATTTCATACTCACAGCCAAACACATATCACTGCACTCCCTCTCTTTAACACACACACACATACAACGTGTTCATAAATGTATGCACACACACACACATTATTAAACAGGATTGACAATAGACATTTATCTTTCCACAATCCAAATTTGGCTTAAAAGAGTCTTCAACAGTATTACAAGCATCTGTTTATAAGGTGCTCTAAGACTTTGGTCCTTTTCTTAGAGTCCACAGATCTATAAGCCACACACACACATTTTATGTCCAAACTACTGAAGATTAAGACAATAACAGTTGTTTCAAGCATTACACAGGGGTTGATATTTCAGCTGTGTTGATGCATAACAAGTATCCATGTCAGCATCACAAGATCAGCTAACAATGACTGATTTGTTTAGCTCATTGATTAATATAAGGCATATTTGGTGATTTGTTTAGCTTATTGATTAATACAAGGCATATTTGGTGATTTGTTTAGCTTATTGATTAATATAAGATCAGGTGTGTTTGGACAAATACACATACTCAAACACATACATGCACAGACATACACATACTCACACACACACACAAATACATACTCACACACACACACACATACATGCACAGACATACACACAAACACACACACACATTTATGCATACACATGGTCCTGAAAGGCAAAGACTGCAGCTTGCCTGTAAAGTTGTCAGGAGAGGAGAGCCAAAGTCCTCCCATCAAATCTGCCACCACTGTGCCAGGGAGATGAAGGGGAGAAGAGAGAGAGAGAGAGAGAGAGAAGGGGGAGAGAGAGAGAGAAGAGGGAGAGAGAGAGAAGAGGGAGAGAGAGAGAGAAAGAGAGAGAGAGAGAAGAGGGAGAGAGAGAGAAGAGGGAGAGAGAGAGAGAAAGAGAGGGAGAGAGAGAGAAGAGGGAGAGAGAGAGAGAAAGAGGGAGGGGGAGAGAGAGAAAAAGAAGGAGAGGGAGAGAGAGAGAAAGAGGGAGGGGGAGAGAGAGAGAGAAAGTGAGAGAGAAAGAGGGAGAGAAAGAGGGAGGGGGAGAGCCACGCCACGGCTGGCCTGACAGTGGCCACTGAGCATGTGCCAAACGCCAGATGGAGGGACAGAGGCAGCGGTGTGTGTGTGTGTGTGTGTGTTAGGGGTGGTATTGGTGGAAGGAGCTTCTCACATACAGACATGACGAAACACCAGACAGCAGGGGTCTGATCTCAGAGCTTCACCCACAAAGCCCACACACACACACATTCATACACACACACACACACACAGTCTTGAAGCTGCGGCCACAGAGCCCCTGAGGATCCCAATAAGATCCGCTGGGTCCTGAAAACACATTGACTCTGCCAGAAAACTCCACAAGGAGCAAGCACTGAGGAGGAGAATCAACACACACGCACACACACACACACGCACACACGCACTGATGTTTGACATGTCTGCTGTGTTCATTGTCCTCACCTTTTTGTTTGTCCAGAGACCACTGATCCTCCTGCACACATACTCTCACGGGGTAGAACTTACAGTTCCCTTAACCACACACACACACACACACACACACACACACGCACACACCTCTTTTGCACCCCATTACTCTGTCGGACCTTCTTCCTTGTGTGGTCCATCAGTGAAGATCCATGTGCTGATGCTTGTCATCTGACCTTTGACCCTAATGATTAGCCTCATATCTTTTTCTCCAGTACAATCCCTGGAGTAAGAGCTGCCAGTGCCCTTGAGCAAGGCACTTAACCCTCCAGGGGTTGCTCCAGGGGAGACTGGCCCTGAACAATTGATAGTTGACAAGATTGTAAGTCGCTTTGGATAAATGCATAAATGTAAATGTAAGAGTGAAAGAATGCACACACACACACACACACACACACACACACACACACACTCAATACCATGAGTAAGAGTGAGAGAACACACACACACACATACACACGTAATCCCTTGAGTAAGAGTGAGGGAACGCACACACACACACACGCACGCACGCATGACACACACACACACACACACACACACACACAATCCCTTGAGAGAAGAGAGAGAGAACAACCCATTTGCTAAGATGTTCATCCATGGTGTCCTCTTGCCTTCCGCAGCTCTGAGTGAGTGAGGTGTGTGAGACTGTCAGCAATAAGAGATTAGAGTAATGAGGACCAGTGTGCACCCGTCGTCTCTCTTATTACCGTCTGCTGAATAATTCACACACAAATTGAAGCGGGCACATCAGAGACCTTCGAAAAACTATTTTTTAATTCTGTTGGCTGTTTCATTTATCCCCTAATCTCAATTTAACAAGAGGAATCCTGCTCCAGCCATTTGCAGGAACAATAGAGTTTTAACGGCACGCACATAAGAGTGGTTTGGAGTTTTAACGGCACGCACATAAGAGTGGTTTGGAGTTTTAACGGCACGCACATAAGAGTGGTTTGGAGCGAAGCGCGTGTGCCTTCACGGCTAGCCGTGTGCTTGCTGAGCAGTGGCGCGGGTCTGTCGAGCCTAATAGACTTCACAGGCAGATGGAGCTGTGATTTGACTTCCTTGGTTGTGTGTTCTGCCTTGTTGGAACCTGTTGACAGCATCAGAGCTGTTAAATATTCACAGGGAGCTGGATTGGTGTGAATTATTAATAGAAAATGACATCGGCAGTGAGGGTTCTCTAGGGCATAGCTCAAAGCGCGGCCTTTCATCAGGGAGGACTGTAAGTACTAGGCTACCCTACAGAACTGCCTCGCTCGCCGCTTTGATCTCCTGATGTCTAATTGACATGGAAGCCTCAGTAGTCTATTTGTCACAGTCCTGAGGCACTTGCATTATGTCTGTGCGGAACCATTTTTAACTGTAGCTCTATGACCCCACAGCGCACAGGCAATCCAGTCTTTCCACAGTAGAGGCAGAAACTAAGCAAAATAACACCCTCAAGACATTATTAATAACACTAATTTGTTTTTTTTAAATCCTGTCTGAGAGAGAGCTATTATACAGTGGCTTTGTGTGTTCTAGGCAAACCAATGCCTGGGGGGTTTCTCTCTTTTTCTGGCCTTCAGTCCAGCATGATGGTGATAAACATTCACACAAATGCATGGGAGCTAAAAACAGCACCTTCTTCATGGTGCAGACGCCACTGGATCTAATCCTTTCTGTAGACTGATAACGCTGGAGAGCACTGAGCTTAATGTCAGAGCTAAAGTGAGAGTGAAATCATCTTCGCCCTTCGTTTCTGAGGGCCCACGGAAGAGTGCGCTGAGCTGCATTCTAAAGCCGGCAGGGGAATGGGAGTGGGGCTTTTGCGCGTGTGTGTGTGTGTGTGTGTGTGTGTGTGTGTGTCTGAGCGAGGCACTGGTCAGGAGCGAGGTTGAAGCTGATAGATTAATAGTGCTCCTCTCCACACACACGCACACACAGGGCTGCCTTTGATTGGCAGGACCAGGCAGAAAAACTGGGCTGAATTGCTCTCCGGGGTACAGAGAAGAACTTGTTACATCCACAGCGCCTGCAGACGGCAGTTCCACTTGTGAGCTGTGAAGCTACTGTTTATCACGGCCCAGAGAAGTCAGTCTGCCCTAACAAGCCACTCGGCATAAACCACGCCAGCCAAGGGTGCATTAGCACGTGGGATTCAATATTGAACACAAATGGGAAAGGGTCCTTTGTCCTTTGTTATGGATTGGGAGGCCACATATAGAAGAGGAGAGGAGGAAGAGTTGAGCTTCATCTCTCTGAGCAGCACAGGGAAACACTGACACATGATGCAGGAGCTCCTCTCAAGGAAGAACCTCTTCCTTTCACAATCTCTTTCATTCCAGAGTCTGTCTTTCTTCCAGAATCTCTCTTTCATTCTAGAATCTCTCTATCTTAGAATATCTCTCCTCTTTCTTCTAGGACTCCTGTTTGCTTCCCAGGTTTGCGTTTAGATGGGGAAGTGAAGTCACACAGGTATTGACACATAACAGTTAAATAGCTAACTTGAACTCCCTATTTCAACGTTTGATTAAGGCTAAATGCATAGAAATGTCAATCATCATCCCGCTGCGCTCAGTGAGCAGGCTGAGGTGAAAACAAGAAAAGAGGGAAACAGAGCGGGTGAGAGAGAGAACTAGGAATGAAGCTCCTGTCAAAAGCACTGCTTGTATAACACAGTTGAGAGAGTCAAATATTTTCTGCATAATATCAGGCAGTCAGAAGTGTGAGTGTGTGACTGTGTGTGTGTGTGTGTGTGCATGTGTGTGTGCAGCACTGAGGGCTCACTATCTGCTTCTGTTTGGGAGGAATAGAAATAGACAAATAGTCCTTCAAGGAAGTGAATCCCACCAGCTTGCCCTTGAGCCAGCATGACAAGAGATAATGTGTGCTCAATCTACCTCCATCCCATAATTAAACATTGGCAAGGACTATTCCACCATGCGTGCTAAGATTCTTGCAGCAAAACCACCAATCACATGAAAATTGAGCTACTTTTCTTATGCTTGAGCCATTGAGTCATTCATACGATTCAAATGAAACTTTCCTAATTTCCTGTCGACGCATCACACAGAAAACCATGAATAAAACATGGCGGTTTCAATTAGATCTGGAGGTAATTGTATAGCGTCTGAAAGACAACGAACCTGACCTGAACATTATGAGAGCACGGTGGTTCTCTTTTGTTGAGCATATACATAAAGAGAGAGGACTAATACAGACACACAATGGCACACGGTACCTGAACCTTTTCTGTGCAGAAAAGAGTTCTTGCAGAGCAGCGGTGATTCACAGTGTTCAGTGAGGTCCAGAGAACACAGGAGCAGCCTTATTCAAATCTGTTCCTGTGAAACTCAGCCGTCCTCAGCTGTGCGCTACATGGATGGATCAATTACTCACACACACACACACACACACACACACACAGACACACACACCCAAGCTGGCTTGGGCTTAGTTATGTGTTAATATGCAGAAATAACACATGCATACTACATTATGTAATAACATACTACATTATGTAGTAACATATCAAATGTACCCATAAATGTATCCATTGCCACGGTGTCTGTCTGAAAAAATTATGCAGCACATCTGTTGATAGGTGATGCAGTCTGTCAGGTAGAGTGGTTTGATTGGTGATGCAGTCTGTCAGGTAGAGTGGTTTGATTGGTGATGCAGTCTGTCAGGTAGAGTGGTTTGATTGGTGATGCAGTCTGTCAGGTGAAGTGGTTTGATTGGTGATGCAGTCTGTCAGGTGAAGTGGTTTGATTGGTGATGCAGTCTGTCAGGTGAAGTGGTTTGATTGGTGATGTAGTCTGTCAGGTGAAGTGGTTTGATTGGTGATGCAGTCTGTCAGGTAGAGTGGTTTGATTGGTGATGCAGTCTGTCAGGTGAAGTGGTTTGATTGGTGATGCAGTCTGTCAGGTGAAGTGGTTTGATTGGTGATGCAGTCTGTCAGGTGAAGTGGTTTGATTGGTGATGCAGTCTGTCAGGTAGAGTGGTTTGATTGGTGATGCAGTCTGTCAGGTGAAGTGGTTTGATTGGTGATGCAGTCTGTCAGGTGAAGTGGTTTGATTGGTGATGCAGTCTGTCAGGTGAAGTGGTTTGATTGGTGATGTAGTCTGTCAGGTGAAGTGGTTTGATTGGTGATGCAGTCTGTCAGGTGAGAGTGGTTTGATTGGTGATGCAGTCTGTCAGGTGAAGTGGTTTGATTGGTGATGCAGTCTGTCAGGTAGAAGTGGTTTGATTGGTGATGCAGTCTGTCAGGTGAAGTGGTTTGATTGGTGATGTAGTCTGTCAGGTGAAGTGGTTTGATTGGTGATGCAGTCTGTCAGGTAGAGTGGTTTGATTGGTGATGCAGTCTGTCAGGTAGAGTGGTTTGATTGGTGATGCAGTCTGTCAAGTAGAGTGGTTTGATTGGTGATGCAGTCTGTCAGGTGAAGTGGTTTGATTGGTGATGCAGTCTGTCAGGTAGAGTGGTTTGATTGGTGATGCAGTCTGTCAGGTGAAGTGGTTTGATTGGTGATGCAGTCTGTCAGGTGAAGTGGTTTGATTGGTGATGCAGTCTGTCAGGTGAAGTGGTTTGATTGGTGATGCAGTCTGTCAAGTAGAGTGGTTTGATTGGTGATGCAGTCTGTCAGGTGAAGTGGTTTGATTGGTGATGCAGTCTGTCAGGTGAAGTGGTTTGATTGGTGATGTAGTCTGTCAGGTGAAGTGGTTTGCTTGGTGATGCAGTCTGTCAGGTAGAGTGGTTTGATTGGTGATGCAGTCTGTCAGGTGAAGTGGTTTGATTGGTGATGCAGTCTGTCAGGTAGAGTGGTTTGATTGGTGATGCAGTCTGTCAGGTGAAGTGGTTTGATTGGTGATGCAGTCTGTCAGGTGAAGTGGTTTGATTGGTGATGCAGTCTGTCAGGTGAAGTGGTTTGATTGGTGATGCAGTCTGTCAGGTAGAGTGGTTTGATTGGTGATGCAGTCTGTCAGGTGAAGTGGTTTGATTGGTGATGCAGTCTGTCAGGTGAAGTGGTTTGATTGGTGATGCAGTCTGTCAGGTGAAGTGGTTTGATTGGTGATGTAGTCTGTCAGGTGAAGTGGTTTGATTGGTGATGCAGTCTGTCAGGTAGAGTGGTTTGATTGGTGATGCAGTCTGTCAGGTAGAGTGGTTTGATTGGTGATGCAGTCTGTCAAGTAGAGTGGTTTGATTGGTGATGCAGTCTGTCAGGTGAAGTGGTTTGATTGGTGATGTAGTCTGTCAGGTGAAGTGGTTTGATTGGTGATGCAGTCTGTCAGGTAGAGTGGTTTGATTGGTGATGCAGTCTGTCAGGTAGAGTGGTTTGATTGGTGATGCAGTCTGTCAAGTAGAGTGGTTTGATTGGTGATGCAGTCTGTCAGGTGAAGTGGTTTGATTGGTGATGCAGTCTGTCAGGTAGAGTGGTTTGATTGGTGATGCAGTCTGTCAGGTGAAGTGGTTTGATTGGTGATGCAGTCTGTCAGGTGAAGTGGTTTGATTGGTGATGCAGTCTGTCAGGTGAAGTGGTTTGATTGGTGATGCAGTCTGTCAGGTGAAGTGGTTTGATTGGTGATGCAGTCTGTCAAGTAGAGTGGTTTGATTGGTGATGCAGTCTGTCAGGTGAAGTGGTTTGATTGGTGATGCAGTCTGTCAGGTGAAGTGGTTTGATTGGTGATGTAGTCTGTCAGGTGAAGTGGTTTGCTTGGTGATGCAGTCTGTCAGGTAGAGTGGTTTGATTGGTGATGCAGTCTGTCAGGTGAAGTGGTTTGATTGGTGATGTAGTCTGTCAGGTAGAGTGGTTTGATTGGTGATGCAGTCTGTCAAGTAGAGTGGTTTGATTGGTGATGCAGTCTGTCAGGTGAAGTGGTTTGCTTGGTGATGCAGTCTGTCAGGTGAAGTGGTTTGATTGGTGATGCAGTCTGTCAAGTAGAGTTGTTTGATTGGTGATGCAGTCTGTCAGGTGAAGTGGTTTGATTGGTGATGCAGTCTGTCAGGTGAAGTGGTTTGATTGGTGATGCAGTCTGTCAGGTGAAGTGGTTTGATTGGTGATGCAGTCTGTCAGGTGAAGTGGTTTGATTGGTGATGCAGTCTGTCAGGTGAAGTGGTTTGATTGGTGATGCAGTCTGTCAGGTAGAGTGGTTTGATTGGTGATACAGTCTGTCAGGTAGAGTGGTTTGATTGGTGATGCAGTCTGTCAGGTGAAGTGGTTTGATTGGTGATGCAGTCTGTCAGGTAGAGTGGTTTGATTGGTGATGCAGTCTGTCAGGTGAAGTGGTTTGATTGGTGATGCAGTCTGTCAGGTAGAGTGGTTTGATTGGTGATGCAGTCTGTCAGGTGAAGTGGTTTGATTGGTGATACAGTCTGTCAGGTAGAGTGGTTTGATTGGTGATGCAGTCTGTCAGGTGAAGTGGTTTGATTGGTGATACAGTCTGTCAGGTAGAGTGGTTTGATTGGTGATGTAGTCTGTCAGGTAGAGTGGTTTGATTGGTGATGCAGTCTGTCAGGTAGAGTGGTTTGATTGGTGATGCAGTCTGTCAGGTGAAGTGGTTTGATTGGTGATGCAGTCTGTCAGGTGAAGTGGTTTGCTTGGTGATGCAGTCTGTCAGGTAGAGTGGTTTGATTGGTGATGTAGTCTGTCAGGTAGAGTGGTTTGATTGGTGATGCAGTCTGTCAGGTAGAGTGGTTTGATTGGTGATGCAGTCTGTCAGGTGAAGTGGTTTGATTGGTGATGCAGTCTGTCAGGTGAAGTGGTTTGATTGGTGATGCAGTCTGTCAGGTGAAGTGGTTTGATTGTTGATGCAGTCTGTCAGGTGTAGTGGTATGATTGGTGATGCAGTCTGTCAGGTGAAGTGGTTTGATTGGTGATGCAGTCTGTCAGGTAGAGTGGTTTGATTGGTGATGCAGTCTGTCAGGTGAAGTGGTTTGATTGGTGATACAGTCTGTTAGGTAGAGTGGTTTGATTGGTGATGCAGTCTGTCAGGTGAAGTGGTTTGATTGGTGATACAGTCTGTCAGGTAGAGTTGTTTGATTGGTGATGCAGTCTGTCAGGTGAAGTGGTTTGATTGGTGATGTAGTCTGTCAGGTGAAGTAGTTTGATTGGTGATGCAGTCTGTCAGGTGAAGTGGTTTGCTTGGTGATGCAGTCTGTCAGGTAGAGTGGTTTGATTGGTGATGTAGTCTGTCAGGTAGAGTTGTTTGATTGGTGATGCAGTCTGTCAGGTGAAGTGGTTTGATTGGTGATGCAGTCTGTCAGGTGAAGTGGTTTGATTGGTGATGCAGTCTGTCAGGTAGAGTGGTTTGATTGGTGATGTAGTCTGTCAGGTAGAGTGGTTTGATTGGTGATGTAGTCTGTCAGGTGAAGTGGTTTGATTGGTGATGCAGTCTGTCAGGTAGAGTGGTTTGATTGGTGATGCAGTCTGTCAGGTGAAGTGATTTGATTGGTGATACAGTCTGTCAGGTAGAGTGGTGTGATTGGTGATGCAGTCTGTCAGGTGAAGTGGTTTGACTGGTGATGTAGTCTGTCAGGTGAAGTGGTTTGACTGGTGATGTAGTCTGTCAGGTAGAGTGGTTTGACTGGTGATGCAGTCTGTCAGGTAGAGTGGTTTGACTGGTGATGCAGTCTGTCAGGTAGAGTGGTTTGACTGGTGATGCACACTGTGAGCTGGAATAGTTTGATTGGTGATGTAGTCTGTCAGGTAGAGTGATTTGGTAGATGTGTGAGGTTTTTATAGACTTACTGAATAAACATGAGCAGTTCCACTTTTTGTCAATAAATTGCCATGGTGTTCTGTGATGTGAATGATCACATGACATTTGAGCATATGTTTTTTTGGCTGTCAGAACTTACATAAAAAAATTACAAATCAGCTCATGTAATCATTCATAGGAATGTTAATCAGCTCATTTAATCATTCATAGGAATGTTAATCAGCTCATGTAATCATTCATAGGAATGTTACGCTGATCTGCAGTACACTCGTGTCTATAGTTTCATAATACCATAGGCCCATTGCATTTCTAAGCTAATTGGTAAGCGGTGTTATATGCTAGTGCTTGCATCAGCAGGCTATAGCTATAGTACCTATAGCTAATTTGTTAACATTTGTATCTGTTTGCATAATCCACACCAATAGCCAAGGCTAGCACTAAACTAATTAATTAGTACTGTCTTAGTGCTTGTATAAGCAGCAGGCTATGCCTATAGCAGGCTTACCACTAAGCTACGCTAATTTGTTAGCACTGTCTTTGTCCGCCCATCCACAGGCTATGCCTATAGTTTGTAGTATAGTACTACGCTAATAGTTAAGCAGTCTGCAGTCTGTTCCTCTGCATGGCTTCACTGTGGACATCTAGCCTCAGGGCTGCTAACTCTCACATAATGAACGTGAGACACACACATGACTGCGTGTGTAAAATCTGCTCTAAGTCCAGCCTGATTCAAGTGTAAATTAACATCTATTCATCTCAGTTCATTTGCTCACAGATTTCACACTGATACCATCCGCATGTCAGATGAAATTGCGCGATCTGAACTTTCCAGTCACGTTAGGCTCTCCTTGCTGTGATAAACGAGAAAAGAAAAACTGACATGCAATTAGATTTCTTAGTGTCCATCACACACCTGCTATTTTGGTGCATTAGTTCACAAACACTTCCTCAACAAATGACAAACTGTAGATGAAAATAAGCATGAGAGCATCTAGCCAGCTGAATTAACTAATAAAATAGCCTCATCCAGCAAGACAATAGACCTGCATGACATTTCTGCATAGTCTACTTCAATGCAAATCAAGTCAAAACGATTGAAGTGTGAGTTCAGAAACTTAGGCTATGTAAATTAAATTGTTTGTCGTAAATGCATTCATGGACATATTTGCTTTTTCACAGCCTTATTAGAATCCTTGAGTGGGGTGGAAGTTTCAAAAGGGTCAAGGCAGATAGAGACAGAGTCAGGTAGGCCCCGATGAATGCTTTCTAAATAAGAAGAGAAAAAATTATGTAGCCTAATTAAGTAGCCTGAGGCCACATTTTAAGCACATGGCCCAGCCAGGCCCCAGCATTTTGTAGCATGTGCACATCAGCTTAGTGTATTTTATTTGCTGTCTTGCTGTTGATATTTTCTGCTGAACCCAGTGGTGGGAAATGCCTTCAATGAGTCTCCCTCACTGATTTTTGTTTCAGTTTAGAAGACGTCTCCACCAGGAAGACCCAGAACAGCAAAACGCAGGAAAAGGTGAAAATGAATCAGCGCACACCCACCTTGTACGGTGGTTACATTTGCTGCTAAATTTTGTTCCCATCTGACCGAAAATCTCACTCCAACGTTTTTTTGAAAAGTTGGCAGGCCTGTAGCCTGTATCTCGCTGCAAATGCTACATATTAATCACCCACAGTAGAGTCTGTGCACATCTTCTGCTGAGATTACTCCCTGTCTCTCACTGCCTCTCTCTGGCTGTGTCTTATCCGCTTTCTCCCTCTCTCTCTCTCTCTTTCTCCCTTTATCTTCTCTCTCTCTCTCTCTCTTTCTCCCTCTCTCTCTCTCTCTCTTTCTCCCTTTATCTTCTCTCTCTCTCTCTCTCCCTGTCTCTCTCACAATGACTCTTGCTGTGCCTTATCCACTCTGTTTCTTTCTGCCCCCCTCTCCTCTCTTTCTCTCTCTGTCCCTCTCTTTCTCTCTCTCCCTCTCTCTTCTTGCTCCCTCTATTTGTTTCACTCTCACACTCTCCTTTCTGGTTCTATATCTCTCCATCTCAATCACTCTCACTCCCACTCCACTCCCATCTCTCTTTGTCTCTCTCTCTCACACACACACACTGTATCTCTCTTTCTCTCTCTCTATCTCTTTCCTTGTTCTACATCACTGTCTCCCTAACTCTTTCTCTCTGTATGTCTCTTTTCCTCTTACTCCTCCCATACTGCCACCCCCATCTCTCTCAGTCTCGCTCATAAGCCTACACACACACACACACACACACACACACACACATGCACACTCACACACTCTATCTATTTGCCTTGCTGCCTGTAGCGTTAGATTTATAATGCAACCCTTCTCCCTTTGGACTTTAAAGTCCCTCTGAAAGTTGCACTTCAAACATTTGGGATAAATTATCTATAATGTGCGTCTGCATTCAACTGTGCATTTTCTCCTGCCCAACAACTAACCATTAAAGTTTCATTTTTTTTTGTTTAAATAAATCAAATAAATTGTCAGTTTTGCTAAAATCACTACAGATTTTTCAGCAAGCTTGTGCAGGAAAGGAGGACTCCAGTATGGCCTTAAGCTATAATATGATGCCTGGAATATAAACGAACACACAGGCTATACAGTAACTCAGAGCAGAGGCAGGGCAGGGCGGGGGCCAGCTCTCTGGGAGTCTGTGGAAACAAACAGCATCAGCCTTCCTCAACACCACACAACCAGAAGATTCATCTGGCTGCACTCTGTGTAACTGTGTGTTTGTTGTTGCCGGTGCTTTCTATGTCCAAAAGTGTGGCTCAGTACACTGATGTTGTTGTGGTGTTTCTAGTGTGTGTTTCTAGTGTGTGTTTCTAGTGTGTGTATTGAGGGATAATTAACATGAGCGCCAGCTGAGCTCAATGAAAACAAATGTTTGTTCATTAATGAGATTCAGTTCTCTTTAAAGTCTGGTGTGGAGACCAGTCCATGTTTAAAAGCATGTTTGTGTGGATGGGTCCATAGACGGACTTGTTTGTAGTTTGTGGTGTTATTAAACAACAACAACAGAGAACAGCAAAAATAGGGAAATATAATTTATTACTGCCAAAAGAAATCAAATGAATTAAACATTTTGATTTTGAATAGTTTGAGTATCTTGGGCTATTATGAACTGCCCCAGTAAAGTGACTGCTTCACTGGTACCTCTTGACATTCTACAACTTAATTTGGTTGCATTTGGTTATCTTCTTATCCTAACACAGCTTATTAATCTTATCATTAGCCTAACCTAACACAGCTTATTAATCTTATCATTAGCCTAACC
This sequence comes from Tenualosa thibaudeaui, assembly GCA_027481765.1. NCBI lineage: Eukaryota > Metazoa > Chordata > Actinopteri > Clupeiformes > Clupeidae > Tenualosa > Tenualosa thibaudeaui. Next base: position 624,793 of record JAIFZK010000206.1, on the reverse strand, counting down.
TAACACAGCTTATTAATCTTATCATTAGCCTATCCTAACACAGTTTATTAATCTTATCATTAGCCTATCCTAACACAGCTTATTAATCTTATAATTAGCCTAACCTAACACAGCTTATTAATCTTATCATTAGCCTATCCTAACACAGTTTATTAATCTTATCATTAGCCTATCCTAACACAGCTTATTAATCTTATCATTAGCCTAACCTAACACAGCTTATTAATCTTATCATTAGCCTAACCTAACACAGCTTATTAATCTTATCATTAGCCTAACCTAACACAGTTTATTAATCTTATCATTAGCCTATCCTAACACAGCTTACTAATCTTATCATTAGCCTATCCTAACACAGCTTATTAATCTTATCATTAGCCTAACCTAACACAGCTTATTAATCTTATCATTAGCCTATCCTAACACATCTTATTAATCTTATCATTAGCCTATCCTAACACAGCTTATTAATCTTATCATTAGCCTAACCTAACACAGCTTATTAATCTTATCATTAGCCTAACCTAACACAGCTTATTAATCTTATCATTAGCCTAACCTAACACAGCTTATTAATCTTATCATTAGCCTAACCTAACACAGCTTATTAATCTTATCATTAGCCTAACCTAACACAGCTTAACACAGCTTAATCTTATCATTAGCCTAACCTAACACAGCTTATTAATCTTATCATTAGCCTATCCTAACACAGCTTATTAATCTTATCATTAGCCTAACCTAACACAGTTTATTAATCTTATCATTAGCCTATCCTATCACAGTGCTTTATGCTTGAATATGCCATGCAGTCAAAAATAAAAGATGGGTTGGATAAATAGATAGATAGCCTTAGTGTCACAGTCTGCTGACCATGATACAGTAAGAGGCTGCAGACAGATGAACACCACATACAGTACAGTACCATTATACAGCAAGAGACTAGAGACAGATAGATAGCCTCGGTGCTGTAAGAGACCATAGACAGATAGATAGCCTCAGTTTCACAGCCTACTGGTCATTATATAGTAAGAGACTATAGACAGATAGATAGCCTTGGTGCAGTAAGAGACTGTAGACAGATAGATAGCCTCAGTGCAGTAAGAGACTATAGACAGATAGATAGCCTCGTGCAGTAAGAGACTATAGAGAGATAGATAGCCTTGGTGCAGTAAGAGACTGTAGACAGATAGATAGCCTCAGTTTCACAGCCTACTGGTCATTATAGAGTAAGAGACTATAGACAGATAGATAGCCTTGGTGCAGTAAGAGACTATAGACGGATAGATAGCCTCAGTTCCACAGCCTACTGGTCATTATACAGCAAGAGACTGTAGACAGATAGATAGCCTTGGTGCAGTAAGAGACTGTAGACAGATAGATAGCCTTGGTGCAGTAAGAGACTGTAGACAGATAGATAGCCTTGGTGCAGTAAGAGACTGTAGACAGAAAGATAGCCTTGGTGCAGTAAGAGACTGTAGACAGATAGATAGCCTTGGTGCAGTAAGAGACTGTAGACAGATGAATGCTGGACACCATAGAAGCCTGCTGGCCATTAGAGTAGAGAGTATGTAGAAAAGAATGTTACTGTATGTGTCAGTAAGGTTCTGTATAGAGGAGGGCTGGGTCCATAGTCTACTGTATGTGTCAGTAAGGTTCTGTATAGAGGAGGGCTGGGTCCATAGTCTACTGTATGTGTCAGTAAGGTTCTGTATAGAGGAGGGCTGGGTCCATAGCCTGGTACTTGTTAAGTGCTGTGGAACAGAGAGGAAGGGTTAACCTATGTGGGAGGACCTCAGCTACAGGCAGAGGAGAAGAGGAGAGAGAGGGGGAGGGAAAGAGAAGAGAGAGAAGAGAAGGGAAGAGAAAAACAAGACAGGATGAGGGGAGAGGGGTTTGGAGGTGGGGAGGTGTGTGTGTGTGTGTCTATGTGTGTGTGTGTGTGTGTGTGTGTGTGTGTGTGATAGGCCTTCGATGTCCTGGTCAAAGTCCAAATACACCTGGGGGTGAAAGCATTTAGCAGAGCAGTACAGTAGAGTACAGTAGAGACACACACACACACACACACACACACACACACACCTAGGGGAGAAAGCAATGGTAGTGTGATGGTGAAATATGAGTGGGCTGGTTCAGTAACCCCTCCTGTGATCTGCAGTGCTGTGCAGATTGGCCCTGTCAAAGGGATCTAACACACACACACACACACACGTAGCTTGGCCCCATCAAAGGGAACTAAACCCAACACAGGGCTTTCCAGTAAGAATAAGCTGATTGGGCCAGTGCACTCCACTGCTGTCTGATAGGGTTTCTCAAAGAAGACTTCATTTGCCAGACCATGCTCTCTCTCGCTCACACACGCACGCACACACACACACACACACACACACACACACACACACACACACACACACACACACACGTACACACTCACCTACACACTTACACACACATACACAAACACAAATACACAGACAAACACACACACATACACATGCACACACGCCTCACACACCTCATGCACACACGCTCACCTAAACACACACACAGACACACACACACACACATTGTCTCTTACACTGACACTGCACCCTGCACAGCCCCCACATGACTGGAGTGTCTGGATTTGACTCTGGCCCACAGGAGACACATAGTAAATGTAGGACTGATTTAAGAGGGACATTTGATGCACATCACACACACACATAAACTAAAGTAATTCTGTTTAAAACTCAAGCAATTTAAGTAATCTGTGCGTGTGTGTGTGTGTGTGTGTGTGTGTGTGTGTGTGTGTGTGTGTGTGTGTGTGTGTGTTACGCCCTATGGCACATAAATAAGCCGAAGGCAAGCTTGCAGTACGCAGAGTGTGTGCATTAACTAGTGCTGCTGAGCATTTAGCTATGCATAGAAAATGTTTATAAACATAGTCTTGTCTGGAAACACACTCATACATGTCTGTGCAAGTTCACACACACACACACACACACACACACACACACAGACACACACAGCCGGAGTGCATTGTTAAGTATCAAGTGCAGGGGACAGTGGAACAGGCTGTGTGGTAACTTAGCCCAGTACTTTTGAACTGCCTTTAGAATTGATGTCTTATTTAGGAGGATTTCCAAAAGGATCTGGGATGAAACCCATTGATCCCCATTATCTATTTGGCCAGCAGCACCCCTGGTCATCGATAGGATCTCGTGTGAACAAACTTCGACATGCGATGGGACCTAATGATCGCGCAGGATAAACTAATGCAGACTCTTCCTGATGTGTGAATGAGTCGTCAGCACCAGCAGTAGCTCAGTCTGACAGTGTGAGTGGCAGTGACGCTGACAATACTCAAAGGACAGTAGGAAGTGGCCTAGATGTATTTTAGAATATTGCCTCTAAATATATGTAAAACCAGTCCTGTTATTCTTCCATGCATTAACTGTGTTCCATTAAAACTCCCATCCTGGGCCCATCCATTATTGGTCTGGCCCATCCAAAACTAAAATCCTGGACCCGTGCCTGATTTATAGCAAAGCTTGTGTTAGTCATGCATCAATGGCAATCTGCACCTATCCAAACCAGGATGCAGTGACATGGAACCTGTTGTCTTGTCTTTGTCTGATGGGCTGTGGTGGTCAGGCTGGTCCTAACTGTTTGTAGCCAGTGTCTACCAATAAAAATCGTAACACAAGTGTCAGAGCAGCTGAATAGTTTAGAACAGAATTGTAGTTTAATTGCCCCGCAGTCTGTCAGGTGCCCAAATGATCACAACACAGACTTAGACGTCCCAATAGTGTCAGTTGTATGGAGACAGGCCATGGCATAGCCAGAATTAAATGTGTTAATGGTGGAATAATTCAATTAAATTAAATATTAATATCACGGTTACAGAAAGTACTTGTGGGTCTTTGCTTTAGGCTACACAATGAAGTCCGTTAAAAATTCTGAACTGATGAACATGTATCGGTATTCTGACTTATTTAGACGTCATGCTCAATGCATCAGTGGGCAAACACTCATTAAAGAGAGTTATGGGCTGGAGGCCATGGAAGACGTCTCTGTCCACTGCAAGTCACCATCACTTTAGGAGTCACCAAAAGCAGGCAACAGGGGCAGAGCTGTGTGTAGGAGGCAAAATAGTCTAAGCTGAAATTCAGGCAGCACTAAATAAGATATTAGTCACTTGGTCATTTGGGCAGAACTTCATGTGTTGCATAACACATTTTCTTGCTGTTGTCAAGAATTTATATTTAGGATCAAATATTGTAAAACTCGTTTTAAAACTATACACACAGTGCGTAAAGGATTCTAGCCTATTGCATTGGGTTCACGTCAAGAAATCTAAAGTGACACGCCGATTAGGCCAAAGGCCCATAAACATCAAATACAATGACACTGGCACACACTTGTGTAACGTCCTGTCCTGTTCTGTCCTGTCCTGGTCCCTTGTACCCTTAGTTTGAATGCTTCTGTTTCCTCCTTGTGTTACTTCCTGTCCATTCCTTGTCACTTCCTGTTGCTCCTTGTTTACTTCCTGGTCTTGTGCTCCTTTGTTTATCCTTGCCCTGTGTCCCTGTTTCTTGCTCCGCCCCTCACCTGTACCTTGTCATGTTCAGTATTAGTCTTGTTAATCTCTGCCTAGTTTCACCTGCTCCCTGTTCCATGGTTTAACCCTGTGTATTTACACCCTCATGTCTCCTCAGTCCTCCGTCAGTCATTGTCCATGAATGTTCATGCTTTTGAGGTTCCTGTGGAAATCTCCCATGTATTTCTAGTGAAGCCTTCTCAGTTTGTGG
>JAIFZK010000206.1:592500-615000 GCA_027481765.1 Tenualosa thibaudeaui | reverse complement strand
CACAATGCCATTAGTGCCTGAATAACACAATGCCATTGGTCCCCCCAATCTACACAATACCATTAGTGCCTGAATAACACAATGCCATTGGTCCCCCACATCTACACAATACCATTAGTGCCTGAATAACACAATGCCATTGGTCCCCCACATCTACACAATGCCATTAGTGCCTGAATAACACAATGCCATTGGTCCCCCCAATCTACACAATACCATTAGTGCCTGAATAACACAATGCCATTGGTCCCCCACATCTACACAATACCATTAGTGCCTGAATAACACAATGCCATTGGTCCCCCACATCTACACAATGCCATTAGTGCCTGAATAACACAATGCCATTGGTCCCCAATCTACACAATACCATTAGTGCCTGAATAACACAATGCCATTGGTCCCCCACATCTACACAATACCATTAGTGCCTGAATAACACAATGCCATTGGTCCCCCACATCTACACAATGCCATTAGTGCCTGAATAACACAATGCCATTGGTCCCCCCAATCTACACAATACCATTAGTGCCTGAATAACACAATGCCATTGGTCCCCCACATCTACACAATGCCATTAGTGCCTGAATAACACAATGCCATTGGTCCCCCCAATCTACACAATACCATTAGTGCCTGAATAACACAATGCCATTGGTCCCCCACATCTACACAATACCATTAGTGCCTGAATAACACAATGCCATTGGTCCCCCACATCTACACAATACCATTAGTGCCTGAATAACACAATGCCATTGGTCCTCGATTAAAATAATGTCATTAGTTGCTGAATAACACACCATTATAAAACACAATGCCATTGGTGAGGTGGAGCACCACAGGGCAAAGGATGATGTGACCTTGCCTGTCCCATGTGATCTTCCTTGTCCCATGTGACCTTGCCTGTGCCATGTGATCTTGCCTGTCCCATGTGATCTTGCCTGTCCCATGTGACCATGCCTGTCCCATGTGACCTTGCCTGTCCCATGTGATCTTGCCTGTCCCATGTGACCTTGCCTGTGCCATGTGACCTTGCCTGTGTCATTCAATTCAATTCAGTTTTATTCATGCAGCACCTTTTACAATAGTATTGTCTCATGGCACTTCACAGAAGGAGCACCCAAGAGCAACAGGGGCAAAGAAAAACTCCCTTATGTTTAGTTAGTCTAGGAAGAAACCTTGGGCAGATCCACGACTCAACACACCTGAGCCTGTGTGTCCTCTTCACACACCTGAGCCTGTCTGTCCTCTTCACACACCTGAGCCTGTGTGTCCTCTTCACACACCTGAGCCTGTGTGTCCTCCTTACACACCTGAGCCTGTGTGTCCTCTTCACACCCCTGAGCCTGTGTGTCCTCTTCACACACCTGAGCCTGTGTGTCCTCTTCACACACCTGAGCCTGTGTGTCCTCTTCACACACCTGAGCCTGTCTGTCCTCTTCACACACCTGAGCCTGTGTGTCCTCTTCACACACCTGAGCCTGTGTGTCCTCTTCACACACCTGAGCCTGTGTGTCCTCCTTACACACCTGAGCCTGTGTGTCCTCTTCACACACCTGAGCCTGTCTGTCCTCTTCACACACCTGAGCCTGTCTGTCCTCTTCACACACCTGAGCCTGTGTGTCCTCTTCACACACCTGAGCCTGTGTGTCCTCTTCACACACCTGAGCCTGTCTGTCCTCTTCACACACCTGAGCCTGTCTGTCCTCTTCACACACCTGAGCCTGTGTGTGTGTGTGTTTCCATTGAAAGTGATGAGCAGTGGATCAATGTTCCCTCTCCATCTCCTCCAGTAACTACTGTACATCTGAGTGTGTGTGTACTGTAACTACTGTAATGCAGGGATTTGGTGTGTGTTTAAACTTTAGACGATCACATCTGAGTGTGTGTGTCTGTGTGTGCGTGTGAGATGGCACCATGTCAGTACTACCTGTCGGTAGTCTGGTGGTCACTTTAGCTACTGGGGCATGCTGGGTAATTTCTGGATGTTCCAGTAAATTAGGAGACACCTCAGCATCAGGCTTCTGTCTCCATGGTGACAGAATGTAAACACAACAGATTTTTCCTGGACAACACTTTAGAGAGATTTCAGTTCTAAAATATTATAGAGGTATAGTGTACAATGTGTGTGTGTGTGTGTGTGTGTGTGCCTGAGTGAGTGACTGTGTAACATGTGTGCATGTGAGTGTGTGTGTGTGTCAGTGAGTGTGTGTGACTGTGTCTGTAAATCTGTGGTGTGTGTGTGTATGTGTGTGTGTGTACCTCTTGGAATTTATTTTCATATGAAGGGATGGCCTAGCTCTGAGACTTCTTCCCCCTCTGAGGTGTGTGTGTGTGTGTGTGTGTGTGTGTGTCTGAGGTGTCCACCGGGGGAGGCCCAGCAGACAGGGCTGCCTAATGATATCAGAAGTGAATTTGATGCGGCAAAGGCTGTCCGCTGAGACGCCGCTGGTGTGTGTGTGTGTGTGTGTGTGTGTGTGTGTGTGTGTGTGTGTGTGCTGTCCGCTGATATGCCGTGGGCTGGGAGAGGGAGATTAAGATTACTTCTAAACGCCCAACCATCTCCTCATCTCCCTCAATGAGGATTGACACCGACACTCTGAAAATAGATTGTGCAATTAGACGCCACTCTGTCATCGCCTCACAATACCAAAGCAAATGACAATCTCCCACACATCACATACCACCCCCCCCCACCACACACACTCACACACACACACACACACACACACACATACACACACACACACACACTCTCACACACACACACACTACACTGAAGCATATACAAACCCCAGATGCAGATGCTTGGGTTCGTGTTTCTGAATGTGCTTATGAGGGATAGAAACTAAATGGAGAGGAAACTGTTTGACTCAAGTGGAGGACTCTCTCTCTCTCTCTCTCTCTGTCTCTTTCAAACTGACCCATATTGTGAAGAAGCTTCAGAAACCAAACCTGAAAAGCTTCCCTTTCTTTGGTGAACACCAGAAATAACAGTTCTATAACTACATTGTTTATGTGAGTGTGTGTGTGTGTGTGTGTTTGTGTTTGTATGTTTTCTGTACTCAGAGGCTGACAGTGCTGGCAGGTGGTGGCACAGCAAAAGTGGAGCCCTTTGGAGCTTTGGGTGTGTGGGGTTTGACAGGATGAAGCCCTTTCACCACTCCACTTGCCTAGTAGGGGAGCGGAATGAACACCTACACCTGCTACCACGTGTTAGCTTCTGGTAGGGGAATACAATAAGCAGTAGCATGCGCTAGCACGTGTTAGCTTCTTGTCTGGTCGGGGAATGCAATAAGCAGTAGCACGTGTTAGCTTCTTGTCTGGTAGGGGAATGCAATAAGCAGTAGCACGCGCTAGCACGTGTTAGCTTCTCGTCTGTTAGGGGAGCGTTATAAGTAGTAGTAGTGAATACTGTAGTAGCACACGTTAGCATGGTTGGGGTGAGTCTAGGACTGTGAGACGGGGTGCTCCGCCCCTGTTCATAGGAATGCACACATAGAGTGCATGTTGAAAACTTCTCATTACGCATAACTAGGCAACAGTAATTAATTAATTACCACTTATATAGTAAACTGTAATTCATTAATTACCATTGGTATAGTACCAATTAATTACTTAATTACTTAATTACTTACATATAGTACTCAGCAGATCCTGTTCACTGGCTCACTCAGTCTCTCTCTCTTCTTTTGCCCCTTTGTCCCTGCCTCTCTGCCCCTGCCTCTCTGATCCTACCCCTGCCTCTCTGCCCCCCCTCTCTGATCCTTCCCCCGCCTCTCTGCCCCCCCTCTCTGATCCTACCCCCGCCTCTCTGCCCCCTCTCTGATCCTACCCCCGCCTCTCTGCCCCTGCCCATGTCTCTCTGCCCCTGCCTCTCTGATCCTACCCCTGCCTCTCTGCCCCTCCCTCTCTGCCCCCGCCTCTCTACCCCCCCTCTCTGATCCTACCCCCGCCTCTACCCCCGCCTCTCTGCCCCTGCCCATGTCTCTATGCCCCTGCCTCTACCCCCGCCTCTCTGCCCCTGCCCATGTCTCTATGCCCCTGCCTCTACCCCCGCCTCTCTGATCCTACCCCTGCCTCTCTGCCTCTGCCCATGTCTCTATGCCCCTGCCCATGTCTCTATGCCCCTGCCTCTACCCCCGCCTCTCTGATCCTACCCCTGCCTCTACCCCCGCCTCTCTGCCCCTGCCCATGTCTCTATGCCCCTGCCTCTACCCCCGCCTCTACCCCTGCCTCTCTGATCCTACCCCGGCCTCTGCCTCTCTACCCCTGCTTCTGTTACTTGTACCTCTGTCTAAATAAGTACATTTTGCAACTTTCCAATACTTCGATGAATGTTATTTGGAGGCCTACATGGGGTCATGTTCATGATATGGATGCAGTACAAAATCAATACCTGATAGATTTCCACCTGCCACTGACAGTTTCTATGTAAACCTGCCAATTAGTAATAGTGTGGTTAGGCCTGACTGTTATAGGTTACAGGATGCTGATGGGCTCCTTTTGAGACAGTCTGACATGCTCACAGAAGTAGCTACCACTCAGCATGTTAAACTGAGCTTTAATGCACAGTTCCATTGGCAAAAATCACACACACACACACACACACATTAGAGAAATCATAGCCCATAGACAAAGGGACATGTATAGTGAGTTTTATAGTGAGATAGATGACATTTTATTTCTCGCTTAATTTTATTCCATTAGGCATACGTACCTGTGTTTCACTGTTGAGTCACTTCCTGTTGCACTTGCCTGATGTAACGTTACCTGCAGTCGCAGAGGCACTAGTAGCAGATGAACAGGTGACTGGTGCAGGGAATCAGATTTTACTGGTCCAGTAAAATCTACTTTAAGGGGTGCTGAGTATGTCTGTCAGGGGGAGCCCTTAAAAGCAGCCCAAATGACTGTGGTTATGACCAACTCCACCTGCTAGCTGTTCTGGGTCTTGGATGGTGGGGCCCATATACAGTCACTTCTGCAGCCAGCTGAAATGAGGGCATGGCTGGGCAATCCTGCCAGTGAATTCCCTCTCTGGCAACAGCACATCATCCCATCGGCATGACGCTACAGTCCCAGTGGGGGGTGGGGAAGTGACGGGAGGTCATTTATCTCCTAAATGAGATGACTGATTGATTAATGCTTTTGCTTGGCATGGGCATAATTGGAGTCATTAATCAAATCAAACAGCTCTCAATCAAGCACATTTGTTTCTGTAGCTCATATTCTGATGAGAGGAGATGATACTGAAAGGAAGACAGAAAGCAGCACAAACTTGAAGCCTCTGATTTTGATTTTGCCACTTAGGGAATGAATTTGGTTGAAAATGGAAACAGAGGTCTGTTAGGGGAGGCAGGCAGACGCTCTTAGTGAAGTCAGCCAACCAACAACGGCACAGCAGCTAATTCAGTGGCTGCTGTAATGGCACAGCGAGGAAGCAGTTGAAAATAAATGGCAGACACTCACACACACCACTGCCCCCCTACACACACTCTCACTCTGCGACACAACACACACTCTCACTCAGCGATGGGCCTCATCACACACACCCCTCTGCCTCACGCACATTCTTGCTCAACAATGGGACTTATCACACACAAACCACTCCCCCTCACACACGCGCATACACACCCCCACTTAATGACACCAGACTCTCACTCAACGACACACACACTACTCATCCTCACACACACACTCACTCAACAACAGGACTCACACACCACCTTACACACGCACAGACACACTCTCAATCAATGACACACACACACTCTCACTCAATGACATATGCACCAATCGCCCTCACACATACACTCTCACTAAATAAGGGGCCAAGTATCACACATATGCACACGCAAACACCACTCCTCCACTCCTGTGTGTACATATGTGTAGCACTCAGTAGCAAGAAAGCTGCCTCATGCCAGTGATCTGAGTGATCTGAGCGTGCCTGACACATCAGTGAACTACACACAAAAAAAATTCTCAAGTCATCTTAAGCTGGCATGATTCAGAGCAGTTCTGGAGTGATCTGGGGTGATCTGGAGCGGTCTGAAGATGTTGCTCTGGTGGTGGTGGAGCTGCTACCGTGGACTAGTGACTTTCTCCCAACACCAGTATTTGTTTCTTTTTTGGCTGGCTGCTGGAGTCCAATTGGGAGTCCTGATGTTTATTTTTTTAAAAAGCTGAAGCTTTTTAGTCCCATGGAAAGCCAGTCATTAAGGCACTTCGATGCAGTCTCTTAAACCTTGACATGTTTGAGCATTTCATCTTTGTAATACTATGAAATCAAACATCAAATGTGTTTGTCCTCAACTCAAGGAAAAGGAGAGAAGTCGGGTCATTGTGTGTCCATATCACGCTTCTCTAGAGGAACACACACACGGAAATCCTGATAGAAAACTTGGTCCTCTCGCTCCTTTGGGATTTCCGGACGTTCTGTCTTGTCGCGCACTAACTATTCTACTGTAAGCGCGTGAGGGGAGCTCTCCACCTGCTCGCGGTCGATGCCTGCGGCACGCCCTGCGTCTTGTGTAGCCTGTCTGACCCAACTCGCTTCATGGCGATTCCATGCAACAACACAGCGCCACACTCAATGACTGAAGAAAATCGCTAGGGGGCAAAATGAGGCTGATCTCTTGCCAAAATATCCGTTTCTGATATTTCATATGAAATGAACACTTTGGATGGCTGTGTGTTCCCAGTTACGCTGAGAATAAAATCCTTGGAGTCAAACTAGGAAGGAATAGCCTAATTTTGGTGTGTATTGCGCTTTATTTTATCTTTGTTAACTTCTAAGAAGCAAAACATTTTGTTACTCAAACCAAATGTGAATCACTTGGCAAAACTACACGGCAAGAGAAATAGTCTATTTAAATGTCTTCACTGTGAAATTGAAACGCATAAATACAAACATAGACTCGTGCACGACCGCTGACTTTAGAAGGTAAAGTGTTTGAAGATATCGCGATTTATTCAGGATATCATTCGGTGTTTACTCCCCCCTTTCCCGCATCTTATTATCCTCCGACTGTCTCTAGGTGATTTAGCAGCGCCAGTCTGAAGCAGGTGTCCAACATGGCGATCTCGGCTAGCGGATCTCTCTCTGTTCCTCTCGCAATATTGATGTTCTTGGCATCGTTTGGGTTGAAAGGTAAGTTTGAAAACTACACAAATATTTCTGCTTTGAAATGGTAGAGGATTTTTTTACAAGGGTAGAGCTAAATCACTTTCACGAACCTTTGATGTGGAAGGATTTGTTCCCTGAACTACTCGCAATCCTATCGCATCTTTTGCGATACTGTAAGTAATTGGGTTGAAATCACAACGTTTCTCCAGCTCAGGTATCTGCATCTAAGATAAACTCAGTCTTGTCTATTCTTGAGGGTTGATGCAGTTTCGAGTTCAACCGTAGGTAACACTTACAGTTCAAGAAAGTGCTCTGACAGCTTTTGTCACGGATATACAAGTGGCAGAGCAAGGAGTATGATGGTTTCTTTGCAAAAGTACACCGACGAGATAAAACACTGAAATAGGCTATCGAGTAATGAGTCTGTTTCCGTTCTACTGGTCTAGTTGTTTGATTTTTGCGCTATGGCTTCGGAATATGTAGCTACGATGCAAACGGAAGTAATATGAATGGAATTAAAAGTAAGCGAGTCTCAAGGAGGACCAAGAATGGCAACGCTATTCCTCTCGGTCCTTCATTTAGTAGCAATTCATTTTAGCACTGCAACGTTTTCCAGAGGTAACCTCTTCCTGCCCCGAGCAGTCAGGGCTAGCGCAGAGAGGCAAAACACGCAATGCAGCTTGTAGTCTTCTCCACTGTGTCTATCTTGCGCGTTTCGGGAGCAGAGCTACTGGAAGAAGAGCTGTCGCTGTGAACTAAACCGGCAGCTCATTAAAATCCGCGTTTATCGACATCTACTTAGAGAAGATGCTGTGTGTGGGGGACACCTGACGGAGAGAGCAAGTTTAGCGATCGAGGTTCGTGTCGTTGACATTAAACAGTAGGCAGTACTTAAACAATATAGCCTATATGTAGTTTTATATAATGTTGCCTGGTGAGACAATTATGCAGCAGCGTAGGCTACTCTGATTTCGACCAAACGAAGCCGTGTTTACCGAAATGTTTCTTTCAGGATTCTGTGTCAAAATCCCGAACCTCTCAGAAATCAGGCTTATTCGATCGTGTTGTCCTCTCTGTAGCTTATGTCGCCTAATTAGTTTAACTAGTTTCTTAATTACCACGACGCTTTTTTAAGAGCCAGCAAATGAGCTGTCAATTCTACATGTATGGGAGGTGATTTGTGGAGCTATAAGGGCATCTGGTGCATCCAGCATCCTCCACGGAGGAAGTGTGCACGCGCGGCTCTCAACAGGTCCATCCCGATGTTCTGCTCGCGTGCTCTCTGCACTGCCGTTACATGCGTAGCGCACAGGCGGCCTCCATACGCCTCTATGGCTGTATGATGTGGCTCGGAGTTTTTTGCCCGCTCCGTTGTTACTTCTCCGTTGTGCTGCGGGTGAAAAAAATCGTATAGGTTTGTTGTGATAGTGTCTGTGTGCATTACGCACTCACGGGGACATTCTGGCGGGTGGCTCCAGAGCTCCCTTGGGAGCTGCACTCATCTGCGGGTGCTGCGCGCGGTGGAAACCCCGGGCAACGTCGGTAGGCTCTCGGGGCTACTGAACCATTTTGAAAAGAGACTGATTGTCACCTACGGACAAATTCCCAGAGCAGTCCTAACCAGCTAATGTCAGAGAGAACATTGCCTGATACTGACAGGCAGACAGGCAGCCCTGCTAGAGTAGCCTATAATGTAAGACCTCTAGAAGAGCAAGTTAACACCAATGCCCCACTCATTCACATATCCCTCCAGAGAGAACAGTGCTCTGCACCCCACTGTTCCGATTGGTCATGGCCACCTGTAGCAGCCAATAGGAAAGGAAGGTCATTGGACTTGGAGGTTTGAGGCTTGTTGACGTCCACAAGCCCATTTGTGTTGGGAGGATGCTAAGAACTTGGCTGAACTTGAGTCTGATATGATGACAGCAGAGAGGTGTTGAACCCCCAGGGGATGAGTTAACTGTCTACGGAGTGACAGCATGTCCCCGAATTGGTGCTGAACTTTTGTATCCAAACTGATGTTTTGTACTGGTGGTTACGAAGTGGTTTTTGCACAGAGACACTTTCCAACTAGGCTTGATGGCAATTAGAGCCAAATGGTTCAGCATTAGCTCCTCTGCTGTGGGCTTGATGAGGGAGGGTGAGTGTGGAAAGAGCCTTGCTCCTCCCCTGGCAGGTTGAGACATGCTGTCTCACTGCTAAGCTCCGTGTTAACATGGGTGTGGGGGTGACAGGGTGCTCTGTGGCAAAATTAAATCTAATTAAAGTTAAGCCAAAAAATGTCTCTTGCTCTCTTCTGAGAGGACAGCAGTGCAGTACAGGGGGACATAACATCAACCGTGTGGCACCAAACAGCATCCCTACCCATACAACCTCCGTAGGCTTTTCTAGTCATTGTGGCATTAAATGTAGCAGCATTCAGCCTTCATTTCAATCAGGCTAGAAGTATATGCAGGTGTGTCCTTAAAAATCCTGTCGTTTTGAGTTTTTCGTTTTGGGTCGATGATTCCCAGGAGCCACATTGTCTCTTTATGACGTCAGCACTTTAGAACGATGGGAAAAATATCGCAAAATCCAGGTGGATCACACATCAGAGGCACCCATAACAGAGACAGTGTGGAGAAAAGTGAAATATAGCCTTCTATTGTGCTGTCTTTTCATCTGTCCTCTTAAAATAGGCCAGCGGAGAGATGCCACAGGTAAACAGTGTTTGATTGCATTACCATAAATATATACGGCCTGCGTTCAGTGGCAGTAAGACTCCCTGTGGCCTAAAAAGGGGGGTGGGGGGTGGGATGGGTTGGAGAACCGGGCTCCGTGGAGAGGCCCACTGTCCTTCCTCCTCAAAAGCCATCTTTTCCTTCTGAAAGGGAATGCAGTCTCTGGACATTAGAGTTGCATTATGCCATCTTTAACACCCTCCCTCTCACTGCTAAATAATACAAAGAACTAAATTGTATGGCCTGAGCAGCCTCGACTGGAACCAGAGGGGAAATCCAGTGTTTGAACTGGCCTTGCGTTTGCCTTTCCGCTGAGTGGAGTAGATCTCCAGTAGCTGTGGGCAAGGAATGAAAAAGTGCCAGAAACCTGTCTGTCCGTGTGTGTGTGTGTGTGTGTGTGAAGCCTGTCTGTCCGTGTGTGTGTGTGTGTGTGTGTGTGTGTATGTGTGTGTGTGAAGCCTGTCTGTCCGTGTGTGTGTGTGTGTGTATGTGTGTGTGAAGCCTGTCTGTCCGTGTGTGTGTGTGTGTGTATGTGTGTGTGTGAAGCCTGTCTGTCCGTGTGTGTGTGAAGCCTGTCTGTCCGTGTGTGTGTGTGTGTGTATGTGTGTGTGTGAAGCCTGTCTGTCCGTGTGTGTGTGTGAAGCCTGTCTGTCCGTGTGTGTGTGTGTGTGTGTGTGTATGTGTGTGTGTGAAGCCTGTCTGTCCGTGTGTGTGTGTGTGTGTATGTGTGTGTGTGAAGCCTGTCTGTCCGTGTGTGTGTGTGTGTGTATGTGTGTGTGTGAAGCCTGTCTGTCCGTGTGTGTGTGTGTGTGTATGTGTGTGTGTGAAGCCTGTCTGTCCGTGTGTGTGTGTGTATGTGTGTGTGTGAAGCCTGTCTGTCCGTGTGTGTGTGTGTGTGTATGTGTGTGTGTGAAGCCTGTCTGTCCGTGTGTGTGTGTGTGTATGTGTGTGTGTGAAGCCTGTCTGTCCGTGTGTGTGTGTGTGTATGTGTGTGTGTGAAGCCTGTCTGTCCGTGTGTGTGTGTGTGTGTATGTGTGTG
Source organism: Tenualosa thibaudeaui (assembly GCA_027481765.1). Taxonomy (NCBI): domain Eukaryota; kingdom Metazoa; phylum Chordata; class Actinopteri; order Clupeiformes; family Clupeidae; genus Tenualosa; species Tenualosa thibaudeaui. The sequence continues at coordinate 604,106 of JAIFZK010000206.1, read as the reverse complement.
TGTGAAGCCTGTCTGTCCGTGTGTGTGTGTGTGTGTATGTGTGTGTGTGAAGCCTGTCTGTCCGTGTGTGTGTGTGTGTGTGTATGTGTGTGTGTGAAGCCTGTCTGTCCGTGTGTGTGTGTGTGTGTATGTGTGTGTGTGAAGCCTGTCTGTCCGTGTGTGTGTGTGTGTGTATGTGTGTGTGTGAAGCCTGTCTGTCCGTGTGTGTGTGTGTGTATGTGTGTGTGTGAAGCCTGTCTGTCCGTGTGTGTGTGTGTGTGTATGTGTGTGTGTGAAGCCTGTCTGTCCGTGTGTATGTGTGTGTGAAGCCTGTCTGTCCGTGTGTGTGTGTGTGTGAAGCGTGTCTGTCTGTGTGTGCGTGTGTGTGTGAAGCCTGTCTGTCCTTGTGTGTGTGTGTGAAGCCTGTGTGTCCTTGTGTGTGTGTGTGTGTGTGAAGCCTGTGTGTGTGTCTGCACCTGGGTGCATATCCACTCTAATCTAATAGCTTTCCTATGGAGGAAGCTCTTATACATCGCCAGTAGACTGAGGCGACAAGCCATTTGCTACCACTATTACTGTCAAGCAGCCTACAGTGACATGATGGCAGTGTGTGTGTGTGTGTGTGTGTGTGATGTGTGGGTGGGGAGGAGTTTCTTTCTTCTCTTCTTTTCTTTGCATTCGCAGGGCCATGCGAGTGTTCTCTGTGTAGTAATAATAATAATAATAATAATAATAATAATAAATACAGTTATAAGAGTTGCCATACAGGAGTTGGCACATAAGCAGCTAGTAATACATGCATAGAAGGGTGAAGTGTAAAAGGCGTATATGAAGTATATCCAGGATATGTGTATGAAGTACGGTAAATACAAAATGAAAATAATGGCCATGACATCAAAGCAGTTCAGTAAGTGAAACACTAAATTGACATAACAGAATATAAGCAGAAGCAGAAATGGAGTCACTCTCTTATTAAGGAAGACAGTTTATTTAGGCTGTGTGTTAAGTCTGTATTTAAAGTGGACTCTGATGGATGTGTTTGAATATGGACAGGGAGCTGCTCCAGAGCACAGCTGCACTAAGTGCATGTGACTGAGACTCTTTATTGGCTAGAGTTTGTTAAAAGGCCCAGATGGAGTAGACATCCTCACTGTGGGGAATACATACAACATTCAGAGTTTTTTTTTTTTTTTAATCTCACCCATTTCCTTTATTCTAGTTACTGAGTAATTGCATCTTTTTTCATTTATTTAGTTTTTTTATCTAGTTTTATCTCAACCAATTTATTTAATGATGGATTCTTATTAATTTGTTCTTACTATATTTTAGTTTATTTTAATGCTTTAAAAAGTGACCAGATCCTGAAAACTGCCATACATTATTGTGTTGTTATAGTACAGTATGTCTATGACTATGAGAACTGTCTATACAGTCTATACACAAAATGTCTCATATTAGGGAAAACGTCTCAGATTAGTGAATATGTCTTAGAATGGAGAATATGTCTCATATTAGTGAATGCGTCTCAGATTAGTGAATACATCACAGAGTAGTATATACATTATTAGTGTACTTAGTTGATACAGTATGTACTTATAGTAGTGAATAATTACTTAAAATAGAGAGTAAATACTCAGTGCTCTGACAGCATATATACATTATATGTGTATATATTTTTAAGCATATTCATATATAAATATGTTCTCTCAAGTATGTTACTGCAAATAAGACATTGCTAATATGTCTTATTTTTAATGATTTAGAACAGTACATTATATCTATATTATCTGGAAATACATATGTTATCATGATCTGTGTGTGTGTGTGTGTGAGATGTGACAGTCATGTTATATTTAGCACACATGATATCTTGATGGCTGTTTGGTAACATGTGATTTCACCTTCGGAGCACTTTCCTTTGTGGAGGAGAGGAGAGGCGGTGTTTAGGCTAGCTTAAGCGCTAATCTCTCAGGAAACACGGCCAGGCCTGTGTCTGAGAGGGAGCTTAGTAGAGCTCTTGGAATACTGGTGGGAAATGGCCGATGTCCCGGTGGAAAACATTCTAAAGGCCTGTGGCTTTGAGTGTGTGTGTGTGTGTGTGTGTGTGTGTGTTGGGACAGAGAAACATTTTAGTCATTTGTACCAGTTTCTGCCAATCCAGGAAATAGTGATGTTTCCTTCACGCAACACAGACGCTTTTATCCAAAGCGATAAAGGTAAACTAAGGGATTGGAACCCATAACTGTTGACGCTCCTTGCATGCTAGCCAGGTTCCTTAACCACTACGCTACCACTGCCACGATGTGTCAGATATCCATTATTGAAATGCTTTGTAACTTTGAAAATGGGAATGTGCTCCCAGAGGGGTCTGGTCCCCCCCCCCTCCCCAGGTCACAGGGGGGCTCTGCAGATTAAGACGACAGTCGCTGATAAAGCGGGAGAGAAGATAACTCATTTTCCTGGTTGCTGGCGAGGACGTGCTTGTGCTTCATCAGTAATGTGTGGCCTGCTGAAGTGCTGGAAGAGAAAAACACAGCTGGCAAACGACAGGCAGGCCTGTTGCAGCCGTCGCAGATAAGCCTGCAATTAGCCCACGCAGAGGCGTTTGGAGTTTCCTGAATAATGAGGCCTTCCTCCTCCTCCTCTTCCTCCTCATCTTCCTCCTCCTCATCTTCCTCCTCTTCCTCTTCATCTTCCTCCTCCTCCTCTTCCTCCTCTTCCTCCTCATCTTCCTCCTCCTCCTCTTCCTCCTCCTCCTCTTCCTCCTCTTCATCTTCCTCTTCCTCCTCATCTTCCTCTTCCTCCTCTTCCTCCTCCTCTTCCTCCTCCTCCTCTTCTTCCTCTTCCTCCTCATCTTCCTCCTCCTCTTCCTCCTCTTCGTCCTCCTCCTCTTCCTCCTCCTCCTCCTGCTCTCGTGTGCAGTGATGGCCTCTACCGCAGGCCCCATACCACACACATGCACACAGATACTCACCCTGTCAGAGGTGCAAGAGTTCTCAGTGGGTGTCTGTGTGTGTGTGTGTTTAGTGACCTAATGATCAGTGTAGGAGAGGGACGTGTGTGTCCTTGGGGTAGAAGATGGACGACCAATTTAAATGGGCTCCACTGGGCGTGGAGCTTTGGCTGTTGTCACGGCTTTGAAAAACACTCTTTAGTTCAGTCTCACACACACACACACACACACACGCTCTGTGTTTCTCCTTGATGGGATACATCTAATCAAAGCCCATGGAAATGACTCTCCCACTGTGTGCTGTCACTGCTACCTCTTTATTCTACTGTATGTGTGTGTCATACACCCACATGCGCACACACACACACACACACACACACACACACACGTGCTGGTGAGTTCTGCAGCACTCAGGGCATCATGCATTGCATGATGTAGGCAGGCAGCACCAATATACAGACACACTCATGCACGTATGCACCCACACACACACACACACACACACTAGTGTGCTCTGCAGCGCTCCGGGCTACTCTGCATTGTGTGGTGAGTTTAGGCAGCGCCAAGCCCACCTGACACAGCATGATCCGCAGTGGACAGGCCAGATAGACCATTAAGGGCCAGGCACAGGCCTCGCCTCCGCTGCAGTCGCTCACCAGAGGATTTGGCCCCCTGAAGCAAACAAGCCAAAGACAGCTTGCTGTGGGAAGAAGTGCAGGAGAGAAGGAGAGGGAGAGAGAGAAAGAGGGAGAGAAAGAGAGAGAGAGAGGGAGACAGAGAGAAAGAGAGAGGGAGAGAGAGAAAGAGAGAGGGAGAGGGAGGGAGACAGAGAGAAAGAGAGAGGGAGAGAGAGAAAGAGAGAGGGAGGGAGAAAGACAGAGAGAGAGAGAGAGAGAGGAGAAAGACAGAGAGAGAGAGAGGGAGGGAGGGAGAGAGAGAGAGAGGGAGGGAGACAGAGAGTGAGAGAGAGAGAGAGAGAGGGCGCGAGAAAGACAGAGAGAGAGAGAGAGAGAGGGAGAAAGACAGAGAGAGAGAGAGAGGGAGGGAGACAGAAAGAGAGAGAGAGAGAGGGAGACAGAGAGAGAGAGAGGGAGGGAGAGAGAGAGAGGGAGGGAGACAGAGAGAGAGAGAGGGAGGGAGACAGAGAGAGAGGGAGAGAGAGAAAGAGAGAGGGAGGGAGACAGAGAGAGAGGGAGACAGAGAGGGAGGGAGACAGAAAGAGAGAGGGAGGGAGACAGAGAGAGAGAGAGGGAGGGAGACAGAGAGAGAGAGAGGGAGGGAGACAGAGAGAGAGAGCACTATTGCAGAAGATGGCTCTGGTTTGACAGGCCTGAGATGTGCTCTGCTGAAGTGACCTTGTTTGTTTTCGAGCGTCTTCGAGAGCCTCGGCTCCTCAGGGGCCCCGGCTGCCAAGCGCAGGGCTCTTATTGGGACCGGAGAAGCAGATGCTACTTTAATAGCATGTGTAAATCCCAGCCAGTAAAGAAGGGGTCCAGGCGGGCCCCTGTGTCCCCTGAGACCCTCCAGTGCTGTGGGACTGGTGAGTTTTTATTTCATCCCTGTGTGAGGAGGATCACCAGTGCAAGTGCTTTGTAGTGGAGACTCAACACACACACTTTATTCTAGGATCACACAGTACACACTGCTATTCTACATGGACACCCACACACACACACTTTATTCTACATAACACACCCCACACATACACACTTTATTCTACATACACCCCACACACACACACTTTATTCTACATAACACACCCCACACACACACTTTATTCTACATAACACACCCACACACACACACACTTTATTCTACATAACACACCCACACACACACACTTTATTCTACATAACACCCCCCCCCCACACACACACACACTTTATTCTACATAACACACCCCCCACACACACTTTATTCTACATAACACACCCCACACACACACTTTATTCTACATAACACACCCCCCACACACACTTTATTCTACATAACACACCCCACACACACACCAGAATGCAGTCAGCACTGGGAGCTGAACAGAGCAGAGATAGAGATGAGCTTTAGGGTTGCTTTAGGTCTGAACTCCTTTAGGTGGAGTTGATGGGCTTGAAGTGTATACATGTGTGTGTGAGAGAGAGAGTGTGTGTGTCTGTGTGTGTGTGTTGTTGACGGGGTGGGGTGATGAACACAGCTTAGATCAGATGAATGGCCAACCGGTCCGGTCTTGTCCTTTTTTCTTCATCTGAGGGGCAACACGGTGTGTGTGTGTGAAAGTGTGTGTGTGTGTGTGTGTGATTTTTACGCAGTTGTGCGGCGACGTCTTTCGCTGTGTTGCCTTCGGCTCATGGGCATTTTGGCAAGAGGATGTCCTTCATGATAGAGCTCTCCTCCGCCACCGAGAGGAGAGGAGAGGAGAGGAGAGGAGAGGAGAAGTGGACGTGGCGGAGGAGAAGGACGGCACGTCTCGCACGGTGACAGTGGCAGTTTGAAAGGCAGAGAGCAGAGAGGCGTTTGTTCTGTCTGTGGTCGGTGCTAAGGGGTTCTGCAGTGGCTGAGAGTGCGGAGCACACAGATTGGAAGCAGGTCTGGAGGGACATGGAAAAGAATCTCTCATTCATGACAGCAGGGGAACCAGAGATGGGGGGCAAAGGGTGGCGGTGGGGGACAACGACAAGAGAAAGAGAGAGGGAGAGTGGGGGGTGAGAGAAAGAGAGAGGGAGAGTGGGGGGGAAGGGGGAAAGGAAGAGGGAGTGGGGGGGGGGGGAGAGAGAAAGAGAGAGGGAGAGTGGGGGGGAAGAGAGAAAGAGAGAGGGAGAGTGGAGGGGGGGTGAGAGACAGAGAGAGGGAGAGTGGGGGGGGATGAGAGAAAGAGAGAGGGAGAGTGGGGGGGGGGAAGAGAGAAAGAGAGAGGGAGAGTGGGGGGGGATGAGAGAAAGAGAGAGGGAGAGTGGGGGGGGATGAGAGAGAGGGAGAGTGGGGGGGGATGAGAGAAAGAGAGAGGGAGAGTGGGGGGGGAGAGAGAAAGAGAGAGGGAGAGTGGGGGGGTGAGAGAAAGAGAGAGGGAGAGTGGGGGGGGGTGAGAGAAAGAGAGAGGGAGAGTGGGGGGGTGAGAGAAAGAGAGAGGGAGAGTGGAGAAGTGGGCCCCGCGTCTGTGCTGATAAATATGACATTGTTCTCCCAGCAGACACACAAATACACACTCCAGCACACACACACACACACACACACACACACACACACACACACACACACTTCACCCAGCTCTCGGCTGGACTATCCTCATTGTCTACCTCAGTGGCCGGGTTGCTTGATTCATTTTCACGGGGGAGGGAAAAAGAATCAAATTATTTTGTTTTTCAGGGCAACATCAAGAGCACATTAGTGCGCCTGAGAGAGCGCACACAGGCCTCCATTAACACAGAGCACACAGCGCAGAGCACACACACACACACACACACACGCACAGCGCCGCGTTAGCCTGGGAAAACATGCACATTCACCCATACACTCTAAGGCACGTCAGCTTGGCACAAAACACACACACACACACACACACACACACACATACGGATACACACAGCACATCTCGTCAGAGTGGGACACACACATGGTTCTGCCAGCCTGGGTTTGTGAGCGGGACTCAGTGTCACTGCCTCCTTGATGTGGGCATCCAGACATCCATCTGTCCTTCTGCTTTCAAACACTCTGGAGCTTGAATAGGCAGCGCTGCTTTTGTGCCTGTGTCTGCATCTGTGTGTGTGTGTCCACGTGTGTGTGTGTGTCCACGCGCGTGTGTGTGTGTGTGTCCACGCGCGTGTGTGTGTGTGTGTCCACGCGCGTGTGTGTGTGTGCGTGCGCGCGTGTGTGTCCACGTGAGCTTCCTGTGCACCTTGGTGACAGGTTTGGGGCTCTGATGGGTTGTGTGTGTGTGTGTGTGTGTGTGTGTGTGTGCTGTCTGGGTGCATATTGGAGTGTGAGTCTTTCTGTCAAGGAAAAATAAGGGACGTGTGTGTGTGTGTGTGTGTGTTTATGGCCTACTTGGAGTGAGTGTTCTTGGAGAGCAGCGACGTGTGTGTGTGTGTGTGTGTGTGTGTGTGTGAGTGTTCTTGGAGAGCAGCGACATGAGAGATGATCTGAAATGCTGGTGTGATGACACGGGTGCAAAGCATTATGGGACATGACCCAGATCGGGCCGTCAGAAGTGTCCAGGTCGCTCCGGGTGGGAGGGTCGTCCGTCCCGCGTTGCCATGGGAACCGTTATAAATGGAAGCCATTCTGTAAGTGACTCTTAAGCTGATTATCAGTGTTATTCATCTCACTTAGCGACACGCCAGAGGAAATAAAGCAATGGAACACCAGTGTCCAAAGGTGAGGCAGATGTCATGGCAACGGCTCCGATGCGAGGCTCTCGTGCGCGTGCACACATGCTCTGGCTCCGTGCGGATCAATCTGGAGGCTAGGAGCATCCCCAGCTGCCCAGCTCAGGGCGGGTGGCTGGTCAATACCGCGTGCAGATGACAGCCTAGTCAGCCGGGACCTCCCCCCCCCCTCTCTTCCACCCAGAGACGCTAAACACTGAAGCCTGACAGAGAGAGAGAGTGACAGAGAGAGAAATTTAGGAAGAGTGAGAGAGAGAGACAGAGAGAGAAATTTAGGAAGAAAGAGAGGGAGAGAGAGGGAGCGACAGAGAGAGAGAAATTTCAGAAGAGAGAGAGTGAGACAGAGAAATTTCAGAAGAGAAAGACAGAGAGAGACATTTAGGAAGAAAGAGAGGGAGAGAGAGGAAGCGACAGAGAGAGAGAAATTTCGGAAGAGAGAGAGCGAGAGAGGGGGGGAGGCCATTGAATCCCTCAGAAGGTAATCTGGTTTCCTTAATGAAGGGTCCAGACGTGCCTGTCTGCACTGAGACTGCTGGGACAGCTAGACCTCTACAGACCTCACACACACTCATTCAGTCACACACTCTCTCTCTCACACACTCACAGTCACACTCTCTCTCTCTCACACACTCATTCAGTCACACTCTCTCTCACACACACTCACACACTCATTCAGTCACACACTCTCTCTCACACTCATACACTCATAGTCACACTCTCTCTCACACACACTCATACAGTCACACACTCTCTCACACACTCACACAGTCACACTCTCTCTCTCACACACTCATAGTCACACTCTCTCTCTCACACACTCATTCAGTCACACACTCTCTCTCACACACTCACACAGTCACACACTCTCTCTCACACACTCACACAGTCACACTCTCTCTCTCACACACTCATACAGTCACACTCTCTCTCGCACACACTCACACACTCATATTCACACTCTCTCACACACACACTCATAGTCACTCTCTCTCGCACACACACACTTACACACTCATACAGTCACACTCTCCCTCTCACACACACTCACACACTCATACAGTCATACACTCTCTCTCACACACTCATACAGTCACACACACACACTCACACTCATACAGCCACACTCTCTCTCTCACACACACACTCACACACTCATACAGTCACACAGTCACACTCTCTCTCACACACACACTCACACACTCATACAGTCACACACTCTCTCTCACACACACTCATACAGTCACACTCTCTCACACACAAACACTCATGCAGTCACACTCTCTCTCTCACACACACAAACACTCATACAGTCACACTCTCTCTCACACACACACACAAACACTCATACAGTCACACTCTCTCACACACACACTCACACCCATACACATAACCAAATTCAGCAGGCTGAAGGAAGTGCCTTATGACATTTTGTTTGTGGCATTGGTACAACGGGAGCATTGAGCACCAAAGACACTTTGGCAAACCAGCAATATTTCTAAACGCTGGTCTGTCTTACAGTAAGTGTAGTTGGATTCTCTGTACCTATACCTCTGTCCTTGTGGAGGCCGCAGCCTTGTGTGTTGTCTTGGCTCAGAGCAAAGTGTCTTAATTAGTCCCTAGCAGTGGCCCTTGCATTTGTCATTGCCAGGTGAATGAGCCTGGTGCAACTCCAGCAATAATATTCATTCTGCCAAAGCAGGCGGCTATTGATCAGCTTCCTGGCCTGCAATGGAACATCTTCAGGGGTAGTGCAGTGGTTATGTACTGTAATTACAACACACACACACACACACACACACACATAGACATACACACTCACACAAACACACATACACACACACACACACACAAACACACACACACTCTCACACAAACACACACTCAAACACATGCGCAGGGTGTGAATCCTTGCATTGGTGTGTGTGTGTGTGTGTGTGTGTGTGTGTGTGCCATTAAAGATGCAGGGGACCCTTCTGTTTCCGGACTGCTAATTCGTCCCCAGACACGTGGGCACATCCATGAGTCCGGTTCCGCTCTAGGCTGACTATGCCACGGAGGTGGACACTGACAGCAAGGGTCCTCTGGGACTGTCCTCGGGTTCTGTGCGAGATCCAGCACTGAGGCCAGAATGTCACCCCGCTAAGGACAAGACCAGACCCCACTGCACAACAGCTCAGCACAGACACATCATATACAACAGCTCAGCACAGACACATCATATACAACAGCGCAGCACAGACACATCATATACAACAGCTCAGCACAGACACATCATATACAACAGCTCAGCACAGACACATCATATACAACAGCTCAGCACAGACACATCATATACAATAGCTCAGCACAGACACATCATATACAATAGCTCAGCACAGACACATCATATACAACAGCGCAGCACAGACACATCATATACAACAGCTCAGCACAGACACATCATATACAACAGCTCAGCACAGACACATCATATACAACAGCTCAGCACAGACACATCATATACAACAGCGCAGCACAGACACATCATATACAACAGCGCAGCACAGACACATCATATACAACAGCTCAGCACAGACACATCATATACAATAGCTCAGCACAGACACATCATATACAACAGCTCAGCACAGACACATCATATACAACAGCTCAGCACAGACACATCATATACAACAGCTCAGCAGACATATCATATACAACAGCTCAGCACAGACACATCATATACAACAGCTCAGCACAGACACATCATATACAACAGCTCAGCAGACACATCATATACAACAGCTCAGCAGACACATCATATACAACAGCTCAGCAGACACATCATATACAACAGCTCAGCAGACACATCATATACAACAGCTCAGCAGACACATCATATACAACTGCTCTGTGTTGAGGAGAAGAATACCACTAGTACTGGTAATACAAATAATAGTAGTAGCCATAATATTAATAATAACAGCAATAGTAATAATAATGATAATAAGGTTTTGTGTAGCACCTTTCAAAATGCCAAAGGTATCTTAATAAAGCAATAACTCCTGTCCAGCTGAATTTTCTGTTTTGAGGAGAGTATTTATAATATTATTATTAATAATAATACTAATACTAATAACTCTTTCAAAATAGCTAAGGAGGCCTAACAATATAGACCAAATATCTGGTGGATTCAGTGAAGGCTACTCCCTTTAGTGCACTTAGGGAACAAGCATCCTTGTAAGTATACCTCAATGAGAAAAGCCCTTTGTCCTATAAATCTGTATTTCATTAAGTTCCTAACTGATGGTCGCTTGCTGCATTTATCTTGGGTAGTCGTGGTAACCATCCAGTGACCCCTCCTGCTCTGGTCGCTGTCCCCAGGGCATGCTGATCCGAGTGTGTGTGTGTGTGTGTGTGAGTGTGTGTGTGTGTTTCTCATTGGGATCTAAATGGTGTCTCTCTCCTTGCCCTAGTCTGTAGCCAGCGTCCTTCAGGTTAGCCTGCTCCCACCCCTCCCCACAATGCTAATTTAATTTTAGCCAATCAGGCGCATTGATTTCCTTTCGGGCTGCTCTGAAATGTTATAGGGGAGCTCTGTCAGTGCTAATGTGATTCAGGCTAATTTGTTGTTTCTCTCTGGAAGTGACAGTCATTTAACATTTGGAAGTTTTCACAGGCAGCAGGGCTGTTTTTCTCAATGGAGAACTGCACTGTTAACCTTAACCTTTTTGGCAGCTTCTCCCCGGTGGGCCTCTGGAAACACACACACACAGCCACGTAAAAACCACATGGAGTGGCAGCACGGGGAGTGTGTGTGTGTGTGTGTGTGCGCGCGCGCGTGTGTGTGTCTGAGGATCACACGGCATTAGGAAGAGAGGAAAGGGCCATTGTGCCACTGTAACACAATCTCTCCGACTGCAAAACAGCCGTCTGTTAATGTGAGCCAGAGTGGAGACAGGCAGGCAGCAAGCCTGCTGTTTAGCAAAAAGACAAAAACACAAACCCCATTTGGAGCCTTCAGCAGCACAATGTTATTTTTCATTTGGCCAATTCAAAATGGCTGCCAGCATCCTGCCAGGCGTGCCGTGGGTGCAGGCACTGACTTTGGTGCTGATAGACTTTGTCCAACGCGAAACGCGCTGTGTTTCGGCTCAGTGTTCAAACAGGCGGCAGCGAGACGCTGTGGTCTTGCCTCTGGTTAAATGCTGTTTCTCTCTGCTGTTTGATGTGGAGAAAAACGATGAATTGCCCATAAAAGACAACAGCAGATCACAGCTCCTGCCGTCCAGAAACACAAGGCCTGTTCTCACGGA
>JAIFZK010000206.1:582500-587500 GCA_027481765.1 Tenualosa thibaudeaui | reverse complement strand
CTCTCCTCCCCCCTCCCCTCCCCTCCTCTCCCCTCCCCTCCTCCCCTCTCCTTTCCTCTCCTCTCCCCATACATTTGTGCACAGTAGCCGGCAGCTCACTCCTCTCGCAACACACACACACAGACACGCACTCACACACATGCACTCACACACACACACACACACACTTGTGCGCAGCAGCCTGCATTTCACTGCTCTTCTAGCTGGGACTAGCGGAGTAAAGCTGAAGTGTTTTATTAAACTTTTATGCCGACACTTAAACTGGCCTCATGAATTTATAGCTGAGCATCATTACTATGAGAAATGATGTTTTTTTGATGCAAGATACTCGTTGTTAAGCGATTATGTGCAATTATGTCTAATGACTCCTTCGACGCAGGAAGACATCAGGTACAGAAAAAACACATGTTTGTTTTTTGTCATTTGCCATTACTCTTCAGCACGGAAGTCTCAGCAGAATATTAATCAGCATCCGGCACACACACACACACACACACACACACACACACACACACACACACTGCATGAGTCCCAGGAGGGACCCCATCGCTGTCCTTCTGAGGCTGCGCTCCAGCTAGCTCCAGCTAGCTCCAGCTATCACATAAACACACACACACACACACACACTCCGGTAATTGTGGAGCATTAACCTCTCCCCTGACACCCCAGTTGTGCAAAATATTGCCACCGACCCCTATCACTAATATATGCACTTACACACACACACACACACACACACACACTACACACACACTCACATGCAGACGGTAACACACAGGCACAGACATGTTTTGATCTGCTAAGAAGCTTGTAAAGGCCTCTTGTGTTTTGTCACCAGTGCAATTAGACAGTAAATGTATGGCTGGTGTGTGTGTGTGTTGGCAGTCAAGCATTGTGTGTGTGAAGGTGACGTGGCAGACAACCGGCCTGAAATCACACACACACACGCACACATGTGCACACACACACACGGACACACGCACACACATGCACATGCACACGTACACACACACACACACACACACACACACACACACACACAGTTAGACACGCGTTGTCACAACCTGCTTAGTGCTGGCACCACCTTGGCTTAGGTCATCATCAATCTGACCAATTAGGCCTCAGTGTACCTGACATGCAGCCTTCATGCAGCAGTCAGGTGTGTGTGTGTGTGTGCTGATGGCTTTCGCTCTTACACTGAAGATACTGCTGAGTGGATTGGGCCTCTTCTCCTCAGATCCAGGTCTCCCGTTTCAGGATTCAGGCTGATGATGTTCTCATTGTCAGAAGTGTGTGTGTGTGTGTGTGTGTGTGTCTGCTGCACCTCGTCTCTCCTCTCTCTCAGGTACCCAAGGATCACACACCTGCCTTAAGTGTCTCCTCACACACACACCTCTCTCACCTGCTCTCTTTCTCTCGACAGTACCATCAAAGGCCATCAAAGGAATGTATAGATCTAATTACTCCTCCCAGTGTGCTCATGCTTTGAATACACTCTCTCTCATACACACACACACACACACACACACACATGTATTAGATCTATACACTGGCTTGCCTGCACTCATTGCAGGTGTGTTATAACCCCAGTATATTTCCCATTGAAAACATGCAGCCTACTTTGTCAGAAGCATTGAATATTATGTCATATCAAACGTATTGAATATTATGTCATATCAAACGCATTGAATATTATGTCATATCAAACGCATTGAATATTATGTCATATCAAACGTATTGAATATAATGTCATGTCAAACGTATTGAATATTATGTCATGTCAAACGTATTATCCGTGCACTGCAAGGTTTCCTACTGTCGTCCAACTTCCAAACAGCCCCGGGAATCAATGGAATAAATTATTCAAAGTCCCGAATGCATGAAAATCTGAAACTAAAAATGCTAATCCTGAATATGTAAATAACGTTAAGCTTGGCAATCCCAGCAGACCGTTGCGGAGGGTTTTGCAGATGTCTTGATGGAGGAAGTCGTCTCGACGTGTCTGGTGTTGCATTGGTTAGCCAGAGCTCACGCTTTAGGAGGAGAGGCAGGGGAGATATGTGACTCATTTGTGCTCTAGAGCAGTGATCTGTCCCACTGGAACACACTCCCAGTGTGAATCTCATTGGAACACACTCCCAGAAGAGCGCTGGTGTTGGACGTGATGTACACACACCACCAGGAGAGCGCTGGTGTTGGACGTGATGTACACACACCACCAGGAGAGCGCTGGTGTTGGACGTGATGTACACACACCACCAGGAGAGCGCTGGTGTTGGACGTGAGGTAAACACACTGTGAAAGCCTCGACAGCCACTTGACCTTTAGCTGCAGGATGTGATTGGCTGCGGCTCGATTAAAGCTGGCCAGCCTGCTGCTAATTGTGTAACATCACCATTAGAAGTGACTGACTGTAGCGGCACAGCTTTGGAGCAGGAACAGCACTGATTACACCCATAGCCTGCAGCAGACTGGCCCGCCAACAGACCTCAAGTCAGTTCCATCCGCTGCCATCTGCTGCCCAGACAATGACTTTATAGAGTCCACACGTATAGTATAGTAGTCTTGAGCATGCCAAGGAGAGCAGTGTGTGTGTGTGTGTGTGTGTGTGTGTGTGTGTGTGTGTGTGTGTGTGTGTAAGGGGGGAGAGAATGAGATGTTTAATGAGACTGAACTGCTGCTGCTGCTGGAGGGAAAATGCAAATACAAAGCCATCAACACTCACTGATCATCAGTCACACACACACACACACACACACACACACACACAAACATGTACACAACATATACATATACAATACACCTTAAACACATGTATGTGCACTCACACACACAGATATACACACACATGCAGGAATTAGTGTGTGTGTTTAGTGGACCTAAACTTTGTCTTGGCTGCAGAGTCAGACCAGGAGCTTACAATAAGAGTAGTAACATGTCTCATCCAATAGGGTTTCTGCAGGATGCAGACGACATTACCTGTATTTTTACATGTGGAATGACAATAAAGTAGAATCTAATCTAATCTAATCTAATCTAATCTAATCCAGTTTCATTTCAACTGTGTGATACTGCAGACGTTCCAGCATGTTCACAGATGCTGATGAAACAAGCTTCATACACACTTAGAGCCATTCACACACACACACACACACACACACACACACACAGTGTTACAGATATATATAGATAAATGTGTGTAGATAGTGTTTGTATGTAAATAGTGTTATTAAGGTATATTAACAAAGGTATATTTGTTCGGTCCCTTTAAATGGAACTTAGCAGGTCTAAAACCTCTAAAACCACCAGCCGAGGGGCTAAATGATTATTTCAGCACCAACATTATCAATTTTTGGTGCCAGAGAATTTCTCTCCATATGTGAGCCATTTCTCGCTGCAGTGTGTGTGTGTGTGTGTGTGTGTGTGTGTGTGTGTGTGTGTGTGTGTGTATGAGAGAGAGCTGCCTCGCTTCTCCCACGCAGAAAGCACCTTAGCCTCAGAAGACAGAGATCAGAAGAACCATACGTGGTTTAACTTTACTTGAGTTTATGCTCTGCTCTTCTCTCAGTGCTCAAAGAAATGCAACCGGTTGTTTGCATGAGAGCAGAAACTCAACTAAAGTAAACATGCAGTCTCTTTAAAAAGTGACATAACTAAAGTAAACATGCAGTCTCTTTAAAAAGTGACATAAGTAAACATGCAGTCTCTTTAAAAAGTGACATAACTAAAGTAAACATGCAGTCTCTTTAAAAAGTGACATAACTAAAGTAAACATGCAGTCTCTTTAAAAAGTGACATAACTAAAGTAAACATGCAGTCTCTTTAAAAAGTGACATAACTAAACATGCAGTCTCTTTAAAAAGTGACATAAGTAAACATGCAGTCTCTTTAAAAAGTGACATAACTAAAGTAAACATGCAGTCTCTTTAAGGTAAAATGTCGGAGTTGAGCAGGTGAACACAAACTATTTTGCGGCTAATTTAGCGCTAATTCCAGCGGTATTACTTATCAACGTGTTCAGCTATGCATAGACAGAGTTTATCTTGCATGTATTTTAGATGTCACAACAATTGGTGGTCGCCTACAACATCACAAAGTTCTGTCTCTCTCACTCCAATCAACAGCCTACAAGTGACACATGAAGTATTATTATTTTAGCATGCAGATTAAGAAGCAACACACTCAGATATCAGCCCTAAATCGGCAGCCGTTGGCTGACCCTGATTCCTAAACATCGGTATTGGCATCAGCTGATTGGTTGGTCCGGGGAGAGCAAGTGTGTTCTCTGAGGGTGTGTGTGTGAACGTGTGTTCTCTGAGGGTGTGTGTGTGAACGTGTGTTCTCTGAGGGTGTGCGTATTCTCCGAGCAGCTGTTTGTGGGCTAGTTATCAGTATGGAAAGCCTGTTAGCTTCAGTGCTCTTCAGTGCTTCAACACAAAAACCATCACACACATACACACACACACACAAACACACAAACAACCCAATTCACATTTTCCCTGATCCAAAGCAGCTCATCCTATAGACCCCCACCCTCCACACACACACACACACACACACACACACACACACACACACACACACACACACACCACCTACACACACGCTTAAGCTCCTAAGCTGAGCCCTCTTCTTCCTGCTGGAGCTGTAATTAATCACATGTCCAATGCCCAATGTCATCCCAAGGATGTGATTAGTTATTAGGGCCTTCATGGGCTTCAGTGAGTCTCATGTCTTCTGTGTGGCTCATATACATAATATACATACACTGGCAGCCTGTTCTAGCCTTCAGGTGAAGGGGAACCTCCACAAAGACCAGGGTCACACAACGCAGCACAACTCAACGCAACAGAGCACAATACAACACAACACAACACAACACAATACAATACAACACAATACAATACAACACAACACAACACAACACAACACTATGCAACACAACACAACACAACACAACACAACACAATACAATACAACACAACACAACACAACACAAC
>JAIFZK010000206.1:572500-577500 GCA_027481765.1 Tenualosa thibaudeaui | reverse complement strand
CCGTGTGTCTGAGCAGGAACGCGCCAAATTAGAAGTTTACGGCCTTGCACTGCTATGCCACGGGGAAAGAAACTTCCGGAAAAGAGAGAAAACAGCTGTGGTCTTTCTGTCTGTCTGCCCGTCCTGTGCAGTGTTAGTGTGTTAGTGTTAATGTTAGTATTAAGATGTTGGTGTTAGTGTTAAGATGTTAGTGTGAATGTTAGTGTTAGTGGGAGGGAGAGTTTGTTCTCTTTTTTATACCTGACAGAAACTTTGATGTGTTTGTGCTAATATGAATGTGTTTGTGCTAATATGAATGTGTTAGTGCTAATATGAATGTGTTTGTGCTAATATGAATGTGTTAGTGCTAATATGAATGTGTTTGTGCTAATATGAATGTGTTAGTGCTAATATGAATGTGTTTGTGCTAATATGAATGTGTTTGTGCTAATATGAATGTGTTAGTGCTAATATGAATGTGTTTGTGCTAATATGAATGTGTTTGTGCTAATATGAATGTGTTTGTGCTAATATGAATGTGTTTGTGCTAATATGAATGTGTTTGTGCTAATATTCATGTCTTCATTTTTGGTCATTTTTCTATTGCATTTCATTTGTACTGTCCCACCATGTCTCCAAATAGTCAGTGTGGAGAAGACATCGCACTCTCATTCTGACACATCTTTAATGTCTTTCTGTTTCAAGCCACTCTCTCTATTTCTGTCTCTCTCTTCTCCCCTCCTTCTTTTGCACTCTCGTTCCTTCTCTCTTTCTCTCTCTCTCACTCTCTCTCTCATCTTCTTCAAAATGAATCCAAATGAGAATAAAAATGTAATTACAGCAAAAGATCAGTCAGGTATGAAACATTGTTTTCTTGATGTCTGTGGCTCTGATGGTTTTTTGGGGGCACATATTTCAGGCGGGCGCACTCACTGGGCCCCACATGATGCAACTGCCTGTAATGCAATATTCCTTTGAACTCCCCTTTCATGTTGGTCCAACAAATGCTCTTCCTTTTGTGATTAGTTTTCCATAGAGAAGCAGAGCAGTGCAGTGTATGGCCCAGGCACAGAACTCTATATTACAGCAGTGCCAACAAACGTAAGAATTGCTCCTCGCCTGTAAATATGACCCATCTGACCCTGATCTGGTTGGGGGCAGGGGGGTCGTTGGGGAGACCTAAAGTCAATACTCCTGACTCACTGTTATGAGTCCATGACACTTCAGATTGGAGCATTTGCTGAAAATCTGTCAGCTGTAACTTTTATGACAGCAGTGTTTGTGTCAACGAGATGTTTAGGAAACACTGAACTAGTGCTGTCCACAGTTTAACACTCAATGCTGTCCACAGTTTAACACTCAATGCTGTCCACAGTTTAACACTCAATGCTGTCCACAGTTTAACACTTAGTGCTGTCCACAGTTTTACACTCAATGCTGTCCACAGTTTAACACTCAATGCTGTCCACAGTTTAACACTTAATGCTGTCCACAATTTCACACTTAACCAATCCTATCCACAGTTTAACATTTAACCAGTGGTATCCACAGTATAACACCAAACCACACTTAAATACTTGACTAGCAACATCCACAGTTAACAGTGTAACTTCGCCACAAATCGACTGGTTCAACACTGAAGCAGTGCTATCCACAATTTAACACTTTATCAGTTTACAGTTAGCCGTTTACCTGCACATTTAACACTTTACCACTGACCAGCATCAGTTTAAGACTTTACCTGCAATGTGCAGAGACACTTTCCATTTTCCTGAGCCAGCCGGCCCTAGACAGGTGCAGTCGGAGGCATGGAGACGCATGGATATCACCTGCTGTCCGTCCTGTTGCGACACAGCAGGCTTCAGTGGAAACAGGCCTGAGTGGAGAGAGAGAGACAGAGAGAGAGTTCCTGACCTATATACCCCTGAATGCTATCATCTGCAGTAAGCAGTTTACCAGCACACTTTACCAGGGACCAATGTCCACAGTTTAATACTTCACAACAGTTTAGCACTTCCACACCAGTGCTCTCCATAGTTAAAGGAACAATCCAGTGTGAATCAATCAATAGCCCTGTTGCTGCGGGTCACAGAGTGCGTTAGGTAGGGAAAAGAGTGAGAAAATTTGATACAACACAGACTGAAAAGCGAATCATCAGCGAACACTAAGTGAATAAGGCTGAGAAACTCCTTTTCAGATTCATCTCCTTATGGCCCATTCAGTCAATGTTCTCTGCTGGGAGGTTCTGACCCACAGGTTCTGACCCACATACGCCTGATTCTATCCAGCACCATATTACATTCCAGCCATAGTCCAGCGCCTCTCTCACACTCATGCGTCACTGGCGCCATTTCCTGTGAGAGGAGACTGGGCCTCGGGGTGAAAGCTGCTCAGTGTGTGTGTGTGTCTGTGTGTGTGTGTGTATGTGTGGCAGAAAAGGGGAAGAGGGGGTGCTCTAGGTCAGTGCTGGCATGTGCTCCAGGTGGAGGTGACTGTGTGTGTGTGTGTGTGTGTGTGGGTGTGTGTGTGTGCTGAGCTGCCTGGCTGTGTGGGGCGTTGTGCACCTGTTTTGGGGGGAGGAAGGGCAGATGGAGGGGTGGTTCAAACTGTTTGCCCCCGATTCCAATCTGTGCCCCCCCCACCCTGACCAAGGCGACGCCCAGGGCACCTGCATTAGGCATGGTTCAGCAGGACTCTCTACGGGGGGGGGGAACAGGCTGTGTCCACCCACTCACTTCATCCTTAGTAGGAAAATTCACACACACACACAGACAGATGGACACACACAAACACACGCAAGTTGATTCGAGAGCAGGGTTTTGTTCTGGAATCTACTCTGACGTTCTAGAAGGGCCCCAGTAACAAACAGGCTGGAGATCAAAACCCTGCCATTGTTTGTCTCCCCGTGTCTCGCTGTCTTTTTCTCCTTCTCTCTTCCTCTCTCTGTTCCTCCCATCATCTTGGCTTGTGCGTGTCTCTTTTGATCCTTAATTATCTTCAAGCTCTGCTGGCACTTGACTTGAGCGTGGAGGTCGAGGCGGCAGGGCGGGGAAATATGCACCATATTTCAGCCAGACCGGCCTCTCTCTCTCTTTCTCTCTCTCTCTCTCTCTCTCTCTCTCTCTCTCTCTCCTCCTCTCCTCCACAGGCATGTGGGCAGGCGGGTACTAGGCAGGCAGTCTGGAGAGGCTGCTGACCCCTGTGGTCCACACCACCTGCAACACTCCTCCATATCTGCAAAGAGAGAGGGAGAGAGATGGAGGGACATAGAGAGAGAGAGAGAGAAATGGAAATCTGTAGAGAGAAAGCGGGAGAGGGACTATGATAGGGGAAGCGTGAAAAGATATAAAGGGATGGAGAGAGGGGGGTAGGAGAGAGAAGAGAGAGAGAGAGGAAGAGTTAGAGGTAGAGAGTGCTAGCATGTTTCTACGCCAGTCTTTCTGCTCCTCAGCTGTGGTGATGCAGATTGTTAGCGGCACAGAAATATCAAGTGGGCCAAAGAAATCATTGCGGAGAAAATCTCAGGGGAAAGGCAGGACGCGCTCCTGGATAAACACGCCACTAATTTCTCCACATCTCCCCTCTCCTGGGCCACAAAACACCCCAGTTAGGAGCCATTAAGCAGCCCATTCCTCCTGCCTTATTAACCACAGGCCTGGAAGTAGGAGGAGGAAACAGATTACACACAGCTAAAGACGGACCTGGACAAAGATTACACAGAGCTAGACTAAAGACGGACCTGGACAGAGATTACACAGAGCTAGACTAAAGACGGACCTGGACAGAGATTACACAGAGCTAGACTAAAGACGGACCTGGACAGAGATTACACAGAGCTAGACTAAAGACGGACCTGGACAGAGATAACACAGAGCTAGACTAAAGACGGACCAGGACAGAGATTACACAGAGCTAGACTAAAGACGGACCAGGACAGAGATTACACAGAGCTAGACTAAAGACGGACCAGGACAGAGATTACACAGAGCTAGACTAAAGACGGACCTGGACAGAGATTACACAGAGCTAGACTAAAGACAGACCTGGACAGAGATTACACAGAACTAGACTAAAGATGGACCTGGACAGAGATTACACAGAGCTAGACTAAAGACGGACCAGGACAGAGATTACACAGAGCTAGACTAAAGATGGACCAGGACAGAGATTACACAGAGCTAGACTAAAGACAGACCAAGACAGAGATTACAGAGAGCTAGACTAAAGACGGACCAGGACAGAGATTACAGAGAGCTAGACTAAAGACGGACCAGGACAGAGATTACACAGAGCTAGACTAAAGACGGACCAGGACAGAGATTACAGAGAGCTAGACTAAAGACGGACCAGGACAGAGATTACACAGAGCTAGACTAAAGACGGACCAGGACAGAGATTACACAGAGCTAGACTAAAGACGGACCAGGACAGAGATTACAGAGAGCTAGACTAAAGACGGACCAGGACAGAGATTACACAGAGCTAGACTAAAGATGGACCAGGACAGAGATTACACAGAGCTAGACTAAAGACGGACCAGGACAGAGATTACAGAGAGCTAGACTAAAGACGGACCAGGACAGAGATTACAGAGAGCTAGACTAAAGACGGACCAGGACAGAGATTACAGAGAGCTAGACTAAAGACGGACCAGGACAGAGATTACAGAGAGCTAGACTAAAGACAGACCTGGACAGAGATTACACAGAACTAGACTAAAGACGGACCTGGACAGAGATTACACAGAGCTAGACTAAAGACGGACCAGGACAGAGATTACACAGAACTAGACTAAAGACGGACCTGGACAGAGATTACACAGAGCTAGACTAAAGACGGACCAGGACAGAGATTACAGAGAGCTAGACTAAAGACGGACCAGGACAGAGATTACACAGAGCTAGACTAAAGATGGACCAGGACAGAGATTACACAGAGCTAGACTAAAGACAGACCAGGACAGAGATTACAGAGAGCTAGACTAAAGATGGACCAGGACAGAGATTACAGAGAGCTAGACT
>JAIFZK010000206.1:552500-560000 GCA_027481765.1 Tenualosa thibaudeaui | reverse complement strand
TTACTCCATCATAACATTTGTGATATTACTCCATCATAACATTTGTGATATTACTCCATCATAACATTTGTGATATTACTCCATCATAACATTTGTGTGGGACAGTAAAGTTGTTAATGCCATGAGAAAACTGAAATGTATTTATTGTATTGATTGATGGGATGGTGATGGTGTTATCTGTAATGCACTAGCAAACTCAACTGTGTGTGGGGGGGGGTGGGTAGATGTGGATGAGAGAAGAAGACCTTTGAGAAGACCATGCCGCCTAGCCTGGGTCTTAAAGTCAGAATGTAAACTGGCGCGTTTGTGTGTGTGTGTCCCTGACAATGATAACAGCACACATACACACACGCAAGCACACACACACACACACACACACACACACACACACACACACACAGCTGTAGGCAAGGCCACAGAGCTGAAAGGCAAGTGTGGGTAAGCAGGAGGGTGTGGTGTGAAGAGGGCTGAGAAGGGTGACTGATGTGCTTGTTTAAATAAGAATGAGAGAGTGAGTGTGTGTGTGTATCTGGATAGGATTGGTGTGTGTGTGTGTGTGTGTGTGTGTGTGTGTGTGCCCACATTAGGGAGGAAAAAAAGAGACAGAATATCTCTTGGGACTCTGCCAGATGCTTCAGGTCTCCATGACAACATCCCTTTCGTCTCCACTTCTTGGTGAATTCTATATTTATTTATTGTCAGCAGTTCCAAAATAAGTTAATTAAGGCTGTGGACACCCCCCCTCCCAAACACACACACACACACACACACATACGCTGTATAGACAGACAGCCTCAACTTCCCCCCCCCACACACACACACACCATGCTGTATAGACAGACAGCCTCAACCCCCCCCCCCCCCCCCACACACACACACACACATACGCTGTATAGACAGACAGCCTCACAGATGATTTGTGAAGGATAGTTGCTCTGCGTCTTCTCTTGTACCTGCCAATCAAAAGCACTCAAGCTCACTGTAATTAATATGCTATACTGAGTAATTAGCCAAACACACATTTGGGTGGGATGAGTTAACAATCTTGTGTTTGCTTTTGAGTACATGCTCTTAGAAATGAAACTCTTAACCTGCAGATTAGAAAAATAGAAATACAGCAATCAGTTCAGTCTGATCAAAACTCTGTGTGTACCCACTGTGTGTAAGTGTGTGTGACTACTGATCTGGTGTCAGTGACATGTTCGATGCCCTAGTGGTAAATTGTGCCCTGGCAGAGGGCTAGTTAGCATGCTAGCATGAGTTAGTCCCAGTTGCTGCTCAGACAAGGAGCCTGAGAGGTGTTGGGATCAGGAAACAAAGCAGGTCTGTGTGGACACAAGGAGTCCAGTGTGGTGAGGATACAGCACCTAAAGAGGAAAGACCTGCTTATGTATTAGATTAGTCAACTTCGTAGTTATATATTGATTATTAGGTGGTTATATTCTATATTAGTGTAGTCAGTCTTATTGTATTGTTATTATACTATGTTAGTTATCTCAAGTCATTCTTATTGTAGTCATTCATATTGTAAGTAGTTTTGTCCTTCATCTCAAGAATTTCTGAGTGAACACAGTAGTTTTATACTGGTTATAAGGTATTTACATACTATGCTAGTGAACGCAGTAGTTATACACTGGTTATAGGATGGTTGTATAGTAGTGATCTCTGTAGTTATACACTGGTTATAGGATGGTTGTATAGTATGGATCTCTGTAGTTATACACTGGTTATAAGATGGTTGTATAGTAGTGATCTCTGTAGTTATACACTGGTTATAAGATGGTTGTATAGTAGTGATCTCTGTAGTTATACACTGGTTATAGGATGGTTGTATAGTAGTGAACTCTGTAGTTCCACTGGTTAGGCTATAAGGTGGTTATATACTATATTAGTGAACCCAGTAGTTCTATACTGGTTATAAGGTGGTTATATACTATATTAGTGAACCCAGTAGTTCTATACTGGTTATAAGGTGGTTATATATTGACTATGGCTGGGACAGATCAGTCATCCTGCTCATGGAGTATTTCTGTGAATGCTGAGTGTGTGTGTGTGTGTGTGTGTGCGTGTGTGTGTGTGTGTATGTGTGTGTGTGTGTCTGTATGTGTGTGTATGTGTGTGTGTGTGTGTGTGTGTGTGTGTGTGTGTGTGTGTGTGAGTGTGACCATATCTAGAGTCCGAGCTGAGTTTTGTTTGTCTGGTTCATGTGCTGGACCTGTCCGGTTGAACAAACGTCCTGCTTCTGTGTGTGTGTGTTCTGTGTGTGTGTGTGTGTCACATTTCCACTGTGGGGTAAAACCTCAGTGTTTGGGGTAATGCCTCAGAGGGCTGGATCTGGGCCGGATCGGGGCCAGAGCTCAAACGGCAGTAGAGCAGAGGGGCAAATGTGATGCAACACTAAAAGTGAAGAATTTTGAAAACTGTCCGCATTTGTTTAGGGTTGCCTAGCAACAGGAATGGTTTAGCTTGTATTTATAGAAGTAACGACCTCCAATTATTTCAAAACTTTGCTCATGACCCAAGGACAATAGTTGCTAACTATTCAATGAATTAAATGTTCATGTCATGAATTTTGTCATGTAGTTTGTGTTGCTGTTGCTAAGTAGTGTTTGAAATGTTGTGAAAATTGTTAGCAAACTCCCTGGTGCTCTAGCTAATGGAAAGAGAAGCCTGGGGCTAGGCACCGGTGTTTCAGCCCGGGGTAAAGTCTGGGGCCAGCCCCACTCCCTAATGGAAATGTGCCATATGTGTGTGTGTGTCTATGTGTGTTTGTGTGTGTGTGCATGTGTGTGTGTGTGTGTGTGTGTGTGAGAGAGAGAGAGAGAGAGAGAGCAGGCACTGGGCCGCTAGCCCAGATCCTGTTTTTTTTTTTTAGTTTGGCCTGTGTTGCCTCCGCTCTCTTCAACTCTCTGTATCTGGACAAAAAAACACACACACACACACACACACACACACACACACACACACTCCACTCTCTGCTTCAACTCTGTATCTGGACAAACACACACACACACACACACACGCACACACACTCCACTCTCTGCTTCAACTCTCTGTATCTGGACAAAAACACACACACACACACACACACTCCACTCTCAGCTTTAACTCTCTGTATCTGGACAAAAACATACACACACACACACACACACACACACACACACACACACACACACACTCCACTCTCTGCTTCAACTCTCTGTATCTGGACAAAAAACATACACACACACACACACACACACACTCCACTCTCTGCTTCAACTCTCTGTATCTGGACAAACACACACACACACACACACACACACACACTCCACTCTCTGCTTCAACTCTCTGTATCTGGACAAACACACACACACACACACACTCCATTCTCTGTTCCTGTGTTCTCTGGCATTGGCTGATGGTTGACAGCAAAGGAGGCGACACACACTCAACAACCTCATCTTCATCACTAAACAACCTCACCTTCATCACTAAACAACCTCATCTTCATCACTAAACAACCTCATCTTCATCACTAAACAACCTCATCTTCAGCGCTAAACAACCTCATCTTCATCACTAAACAACCTCATCTTCATCACTAAACAACCTCATCTTCATCACTAAACAACCTCATCTTCATCACTAAACAACCTCATCTTCATTGCTAAACATGCTGCACTGCTTTGAACCATCCCGCCACTAATAGCTGTAGAGAAACACATACACATAACCCCCCCCCCCCCACACACACACACTCACTTTTCTCTCACCCACATAGCTCTCTTTCTCTCTCTCTCACTCTCTCACACACACACACACGCAAACAACTTTCTCTCTTATACACACACACACACACACACACACATAGCTCTCACACACAGCTCTCACTCACACACCCAACTCTCACACACACACACACACACACTCACTTTTCTCTCACCCACATACCTCTCTTTCTCTCTCTCTCTCTCTCTCTCTCACACACACACACACACAAACAACTTTCTCTCTTATACACACACACACACACACATACACACACATAGCTCTCACACACAGCTCTCACTTACACACCCAGCTCTCACACACACACACACACACACACACACACACACAAACTCGTCTCATCTGTCCTGAAGGGCTGTGCAGTCCTCCCTGTCTGATAACGAGATGCAGAGCAGGAGTGTGTGAGAGTGTGTGTGTGTGTGTGTGTGTGAAGAGGAGAGAGGAGGAAGCATAGAGCGGAGTTATCCATCAAAAGCACTAGCTGAGGCCAGGATGCTCCATAAAGATTAGAGCAGGTAAGGAAGACGGATGGAACTGTGGACCGTGCCGTCATCCCCAAACGCCTAAATGAAACGTAAAAGCTCCCCAGGGAGCCCTGAATTTGCCCTGGATTAACAGCGTGTCCCCCAGGGTGCCCCATCATTACGCCGCCTGCACCGCACCGCACAAGGAGGCCTGAATAATGGGAACCAGTGCCCACCATGCGGGTACATGCGGGCACACACAGGCACGCTCACACACACAGGCACGCTCACACACACAGGCACGCTCACACACACAGGCACGCTCACACACAGTGGGCACGCTCACACACAGGCACGCTCACACACACAGGCACACTCACACACAGTGGGCACGCTCACACAGACAAGCATGTTCACACACACAGGCACGCTCACACACAGTGGGCACGCTCACACACAGGCACGCTCACACACAGTGGGCACGCTCACACACAGGCACGCTCACACACACAAGCATGTTCACACACACGAGCACGTTCACACACACACAGGCACACACAGGCACGCTCACACACAGTGGGCACGCTCACACACAGTGGGCACGCTCACACACACAAGCATGTTCACACACACGAGCACATTCACACACACACAGGCACACACAGGCACGCTCCCACACAGTGGGCACGCTCACACACACAAGCATGTTCACACACACGAGCACGTTCACACACACAGGCATGTTCACACACACACAGGCACACACAGGCACGCTCACACACAGTGGGCACGCTCACACACACAAGCATGTTCACACACACGAGCACGTTCACACACACAGGCATGTTCACACACACACAGGCACACACAGGCACGCTCACACACAAACGGGCACATACCGGCACGCTCACAAGCACACACACACACACACACACACACACACACACACACAGGCACATGTGCCCATTTGGGGCTCTGGTCGGCAGGTGGGTCCACATCACCTTCACACAGAGGAGACCTATCAGTCCTCAGCCAATCCACACCCTCTTCCACCAGCACTGGGCCAATCCACACACTCTTCCACCAGCACTGGGCCAATCCACACACTCTTCCACCAGCACTGGGCCAATCCACACCCTCTTCCACCAGCACTGGGCCAATCCACACACTCTTCCACCAGCACTGGGCCAATCCACACACTCTTCCACCAGCACTGGGCCAATCCACACACTCTTCCACCAGCACTGGGCCAATCCACACCCTCTTCCACCAGCACTGGGCCAATCCACACACTCTTCCACCAGCACTGGGCCAATCCACACACTCTTCCACCAGCACTGGGCCAATCCACACACTCTTCCACCAGCACTGGGCCAATCCACACACTCTTCCACCAGCACTGGGCCAATCCACACACTCTTCCACCAGCACTGGGCCAATCCACACCCTCTTCCACCAGCACTGGGCCAATCCACACACTCTTCCACCAACACTGGGCCAATCCACACACTCTTCCACCAGCACTGGGCCAATCCACACACTCTTCCACCAGCACTGGGCCAATCCACACACTCTTCCACCAACACTGGGCCAATCCACACCCACCGCTTTAAAACTGGGCCAACTAAGGAATGGAAAAAATGAGTGCTGTCAATGTTAATGTGTGTGTGTGTGTGTGTGTGTGTGTTAATGCATGTGATTAATGGAAAAGATTGAATGAATTATTTTTTTTTTAATGCAAATGAATCATGCAGACGCATAGACCAACATCACGCTACCCACCAAGACCCTCCTTGCTTTGATACGCAACTAACATACACACACAGACATACACACACAGGTTACAGGTTACAAGTGCATATAACTGACATACACACAGACAGGTTACAGCTGCATATAACTGACATACACACACAGACAGGTTACAGCTGCATATAACTGACATACACACACAGACAGGTTACAGCTGCATATAACTGACATACACACACAGACAGGTTACAGCTGCTGCAATCTGGAGCCTAACATGTGGTAAATGGAGTCTTTGGTCTCTATTCTCTTTTAAGGTAACATAGAGTATCCATGTCCCTATGCAGAAGTTCATGTGCAGGACCGGTTCAAAAACTGCTGTTTGTGTTTATCTGAAGGTTGACTGTGCATTTATGTGAGATGGCAAAGTAGCCTACAGGAGCCTAGTCTCAAGTACTTGTTAAGGTCTTGAGAGCACTGGATGAAAGAGATTCTCTTTGACATTGTTCACAGAATAGCGGCATAATGATGCTTGGAGATGCTTCAAAATATGGCATTTTAAGAGATTTGACAGACATGCTGACTGTGAGTACAAAGTAAATGCCAAACCACAGAGATTTATAGCAATGGGGAGTGTGCAGAATTTGCACTGGGATGCGAGTGAATATGTGCGATTCACGTACATTTTCTTTAGTGATTAATTAGATTAATTTTATTAATCAATTGACAGCATTAAAAATAAAATATAGATGGACAGAGTTCCCCGCCCTGTCACACACACACACACACACACACACACACACACACACACACACACACACATACACACATTCCACTGCCCAAGTCAAGTCAGGCAGATCAATGTGGTGGCAAGCAAAGGGTTGATTTCCTTTAAGCAGACCTGTAGTCTCCCACAGGGCTGTGAGAGGGGTGTAGGGGTGTGTACAACCTGGCGTTCAGTGGACACAGACATAGACTGGATATAAACACACCACTGACCCCATAGACATTAACACACCACTGACCCCATAGACATAAACACACCACTGACCCCATAGACATAAACGCACCACTGACCCCATAGACATAAACGCACCACTGACCCCATAGACATAAACGCACCACTGACCCCATAGACATTAACACACCACTGACCCCATAGATATAAACACACCACTGACCCCATAGACATTAACACACCACTGACCCCATAGACATTAACACACCACTGACCCCATAGACATAAACACACCACTTACCCCATAGACATTAACACACCACTGACCCCATAGACATTAACACACCACTGACCCCATAGACATAAACACACCACTGATCCCGTGACCCTGTTGCTGGGAAGACTGACCTCCTTTCTGTCAAGTTACCCCATAACTGCCACTCTGCTGGTGCCCATAGCGGCCCCTGTGCAGTTACCTTGGACAGTTTCTCCTGTGCTGCTGCCCCTCTGCTGTCCCATAGCGTCCCGTGACCCTGTTGCTGGGAGGACTGACCTCCT
>JAIFZK010000206.1:537500-542500 GCA_027481765.1 Tenualosa thibaudeaui | reverse complement strand
ACACATACACACACACACACGCACATACACGCACGCACACGCACACATACATACACCCACATACACGCACACACACACACATACACACGCACACACATACACACACACACGCACACATACACACACACACACATACACACGCACACACACATACACACACACATACACACGCACACATACACACACATACACACGCACACACACATACACACGCACACACACACGCTGTGAAGGTGACAGACTGCTATGCTGAACGAGGTGTGTGACTCCAGCTTGCTGACTCCAGGCTTCCTGAAGAGCTATAGCTAGTCATCAACAGCTGTCTCACAAATGACCACTAAATCATACACACACACACACACACACACACATGCGCATACACACACACACAAACATGTACACGCACACGTGCTCACACACACACACACGCATACACCCACACACAAACATGTACATGTGCTCACACACACACATATGCACCTTTGCACATACTCAAGCAAGTGCACACACACACACACACACACAGACATTCAGCAGTACTAAAGACACACGTACAAACATGTGTAGAAACACACAGCATATATCATGTGCACCCGCAAACCCAAGCACAAACACACTTTCTCACACACACTCTCACACACACACACACACACACACATAGAAAAGTGCTGGCTGTCACACATACCTGTAGCGTGCACACACACACACACACACAAACACACACACACACACACACACACACACCCACACCCACACCCACACTCACACTCACACAAACACACACACATACACACACACACTGATACTAATGATGTGCTGTATTTGTCTGTGAGGATACTAATGGAAGCCCCCTGATCTTGGAGCCTGCTTGTGCTGATCCTGACAGCGAGCTGGCTGGTCAGTCTCTGGGCCGAGTGTTTGATGGCGCTAAAATACACTGGGAGGTGCAAGGAGAGCTTGTGCTGAGAAATGAATGGGCAGCACTTAGATGTTTAATATGGTTTTCTTCTCATTTGAGGAAGGTCAGTGGCCTCTGCCGCCTCCCCCGGGAGATTAAATGAGAAATAATGGGACTGAAGAACAGGTGCATTAATTCTGGCCAACAGTAAGAGCAGGCAGCTCAGCTGCTGGTTTATCGGAGTGAGTGATGCACAGTGCGCAGGTCTCGCAGATACAATCGTCTGTTTACTGCCTCTGGGCTCCTTCCAAAGAACTATTTCTCCTGTCTGCACATGTAGCACAGAGAATATCTTGACACCATGTACGGCCATATTTGTTTTGTTTTGCCTTTGTGCATGTGTGTGTCTGTGTGTGTGCGTGCGTGCGTGCGTGCGTGTGTGTGTGTGTGTGTGTGTGAAAGAGAGAGAAAGAGAGAGAGAGAGAGAGATATGCTGTAAATTGAATAAGGCCTGGCCGTGGTCTGATTGGATGTGGACCGGTCCAGGGCCAGATCAGAGCCGAATCAGAGGACCAGGCGTATCTACTCTGCATTCTTAAAGCAGTAGAATAATAGCAGCTACAACATCAGCCCCGAACAGTGGGGTGTGTGAGTGTATGTGAGTGTGTGTCTTATTTCAGAAGTCAGCTGTGAAAGACAGAAACTGTACCCTGCTCTCATGTCTTGCATTCAGTGTGTGTGTATGTATGTGTATGTGTGTAAATATGTGTAGGTTATAAATGTGTGTGTGTGCATGTGTGTAGACTCTGTGTGTGTGTTCAGTAGCTGTGCCCTGTCCTGTTCATCAGTGTTGAGAGGAGCTCAATTCAAATGTCATGTGTGGTGAGTGTGTGTGTGTGTGTGTGTGTGTGTGTGTCTGTCTGTGTATGTGTGTGTGTTCAGTAGCTGTGCCCTGTCCTGTTCATCAGTGTTGAGAGGAGCTCAATTCAAATGTCATGTGTGGTGAGTGTGTGTGTGTGTGTGTGTGTGTGTGTGTGTGTGTGTGTGTGTGTGTGTGTGTGTGTGTTAGCAGTTTGGCAGGAGCAACTCTTCCCACCACAGCATTTCCACCCTGTTCTACTAGACAGCCCATTGTCTTGACATCTAACGTCCGCCCCTACACACACACACACACACACACACACACGCTGTCTTGACATCTAACGCCCGCCTGCCTGTCAGGCTTCACTCCCCAGCCTGTTTGGAGGAGCAGAGCAAAGAGAGTGGGCTGGCCAGTCGGCCGACTGGACATCTCGGTATTAATCTAGTGTCCAGGCGTGTGTGTGTGTGTGTGTGTGTGTGTGTGTGTGTGTGTGTGGTTGGCCCATACTAATGAGACGTATGGCTGTAAGGTGTTGAAACTTCACTCATAATTTTCTTTCAAACATTAAAGGTCACATTTGCATGCCAGTTGATAAGCGGATTGATTTTCCCTGACAGCCACAGCCGCTGTGTGTTATTGGCTGGAGGGTGTGTGTGTGTGTGTGTGTGTGTGTGTGTGTGTAGGGGGGGGGGGGGTGCCAACGCAGCCCTGTGCTGTTTGGATGCCGTTTAATTTACAAGGGGCTCAAGATGTAGCCCCTGAGCAAATGGTAGAGAGGGTAAACAAAACATCCTCCCGCCCCATCCACCCACACACACACACACACACTCTCTCACACACACACACACACACACACACACACTGCCCCCTCTGGAGAGCGGGAGCTGCCAGCTGTATGTCACATGGTGAAAGTGCATGTTATAACCTAACCTTTTCATTTGTGTGTGTGTGTGTGTGTGTGTGTGTGTGTGAGAGAGAGAGAGAGAGAAACAGAAAGAGAGAGGGAGAAAGTGGGTGTGTATGTGTGAGAGAGAGTGTGTATGTGTGTGTGTGTGTGTGAGAGTGTGTGTGTGTGTGTGTGTGTGTGTGTGTGAGAGAGTGTGTGTGTGTGTGTGTGAGAGTGTGTGTATATGCATACATGCACAAGCCCATTTCACCTGATGCTTAAGTCAGGCTACAAATAACGGCCTGTGCTCCAGTGTGGGTTCCTCTTAAAGACCCAAATTAAATGCTGATGGATTAGCCATGAGCTCATTTCTCCCTGTCAATCCGTCCTCCCGCCATTGTTAATCAGGCGCATGCGTATGACAAAAACACACACACACACACACACACACACACACACACACACACATATACAGCACCCCGCAGCACGCCACACAGACAGAAAAACGCACACACAGCATCTCCACTGCACGCGTATGAGAAACACACACACTCCAAACATTATGGTGATGGATGTGTGTGTGATGCATTTGCCCTAGCCTGATCAATTCAACATGAATGGCGCCCACTAGCTAGCAGTGAACACACACACACACACACACACACACACATAGACACATGCAAAAACAAACTCAAACACAGACACATGAAAACACGCACACACACACAAACACAAACATACTCATACATATACAGGCACTACTCGCACACACATGCGCAGGCACAGACACTACACTACCCACACACACACACACACTCTGTCTGCTCCTTAGGATCAGGAAAGTGAGTTATCAAGATGGTGCCTAGCCAGATCCAAGATGGCTCCTTGCAATGTTACTAGGCAGATCCAAGATGGCTCCCTGCAATGTTCTTAGGCAGATCCAAGATGGCTCCCTGCAAAGCGGCCAGGCAGATCTTCATGAAATATTCAGCTGCAACAAGCCTAAATGCATTATTGTTTATAAATGGCTGTGTCAGATGTGTCTCATAGAGATGAATGGCTGTGGTGAAGCATGGCGTGCGTGCAGCGCTGGAGTCCTCTGAGGGCAAACACAGTTCTACACACACTTCTACACACACTTCTACTGGCAGGCGACGCAGGGAAGCGTTACACACACAAAGCTGTTGTGGACACGTGGCACTTTGGAACCACAGTAACTACTAGTTCAACTCTATAATGGGGCTCACAACCTGTAATTGTGCTGAAAATCAGCTAGTTTTGTAGCCAAGGGATGACAGCGGCAGACACACACACACACACACACACACACACACACACAGCACAGAAACACCTACTGTACATAGATAGATAGATCCATACACACACACATACATACATACACACATACACATGACATACATACATACATACACATGACATACATACATACACACATACACATACATACATACACACACACATACATACATACACACACATGACATACATACATACACATGACATACATACATACATACACACATACACATGACATACATACATACATACACACATACACATGACATACATACATACATACACACATACACATGACATACATAAACACATGACATACATACATACATACATACATACATACACATGACATACATACATACATACATACATACACATGACATACATACACACATACACATGAAATGCATACACACATACACACATACATACATACATAAAATAAAAATATACATATACACAAAATACATACATACATTATAAAAATACAGTGAATAAATCCTATTATGTGTGCCATTTAGGGTACTAATTTGTTTGGTGTGGAAGTAATGTGCAGGAGGATGCTATGGTAACCCCAGTGCAGAAGTGTCAAGTACATTTCCAGTGCAGATTCTGTTCTGGCAGAGTAGAAGTATATGTAGGCTACATATTATAAAACACAGCAATATTTTAAAAAAGGATATAAGCAGTTAAAGGAGGAATCCGGTGTAAACCAATCCATAGTCCTGTTGTTTGAGGTCACCAAGTGCTGTCAGTAGGAAAAAGAATGAAAAAAAAACTATACAGCACAGACTGAATAGTTACCTGGCAACTAACACTAAGTGAATGGGGCACAGTAACTTACTTTCAGTTTCATTTCACTATGCCCCATTCACTTATCATTAGTTATTGGTGGTCTGTGTTGCATAAAATGTTCTGTTTTTTTTCTTGTCCTACAGACAGACTTGAGTGATCATGAGTTGAAAAGCTGGATGGCCTGTGGGACAAATGACCTTCTCAGCCTGTCAGTTGAGCATGTCAGGGAGAGGAGTCTGCCA
>JAIFZK010000206.1:525000-527500 GCA_027481765.1 Tenualosa thibaudeaui | reverse complement strand
ATCACAATGCCAGCCTGCCGCCAGCAACAGCACACACACACACACACACTCACACACACACACACACACACACACACACACATAGTTGACAGTGTGTGTGGGTGTGTTGAAAGTGGGGTTGTGTGAGGGGTGTGCATGTTGTGCGTGTGTGCTCTACTAACACATGTTTGTCTTTTTGAAACAGTCCCAATAAACTCCCTTTCATCCCTTTACATACATACATACACACTGTACTCTATACCCTGATTAATACATACATACATACATACATACATACATACATACACATATACATACATACACATATACATACATACACACATACACATATACATACATACACACATTCATACATACATACATACATACATACATACACACTGTACTCTATATACCCTGACTAATACATACATACATTCTCCTCCTGTTCATCCTCTGTGCAGGTATGTGTGGATGTTGACTTAGTCTTTTTTGTGCTGGTCCCGTGAAGTAGGACGATACGCTATTCTGAACATGTTTCATTTTCCCTCGTTTCTTATTAGCTCCGCGTAGAATGCAGAAACAATGTATTTATGTGTAGAATGCAGAAACAATGTATTTATGTGTAGAATGCAGAAACAATGTATTTATGTGTAGAATGTAGAAACAATATATTTATGTGCATGGGGACATTCGCAAACAACGAGATTACCGACAATTCGGGTCAGGTTGAAAGTTAGTAGTCTACCAAGAATGTAGATTATAGCTGTGTAAGAAACTGTCACAACCTGATTTCAATTTCAAATTACATACATACAGACTCTATACCCTGCATACATACATACATACAGACTCTATACCCTGCATACATACATACATACAGACTCTATACCCTGCATACATACATACATACAGACTCTATACCCTGCATACATACATACATACAGACTCTATACCCTGCATATATACATACATACAGACTCCTGACTGATACACACTGTACTCTCTATATACCCTGACTTGTTGTACAATAAATATCAGTAGTACACATCTAAAATATCAATAATCCACATCTAAAACATCAGCTGTATTTCTGTCTCTTGGCCCCTAATGACCTGGGTTACACTGCAGACCACGTTGTGTTGATAGTTGCATGTGTGTTGATCTATCTGCATGAGGTTTGCTGAGTGTTGTTTTGTTTGTTGTTGTTTTGCCATTTTGTTGTTGTTTTGTTGTCCAGTCATGTCTTCATTTAGAATTCTCACTAATTCACAACTTCCTGTGTCTGAGCTTTGAGGTCCTGGAGTGCATCAGTTTTGCACACACACACACACACACACACACACACACACACACACACACAGACACACACACACACACACACACTACTGTGATAGAGTACAGCATAAAGACCAAATTGAATTGTTTTGCTCATGGAGTTCACCTCTACCTGCATATTAATCAGGGATCTGCTTCATCCTGTGATTGATATTAATCAGGGATCAGCTTCATCCTGTGATTGATATTAATCAGGGATCAGCTTCATCCTGTGATTGATATTAATCAGGGATCTGCTTCATCCTGTGATTGATATTAATCAGGGATCAGCTTCATCCTGTGATTGATATTAATCAGGGATCTGCTTCATCCTGTGATTGATATTAATCAGGGATCAGCTTCATCCTGTGATTGATATTAATCAGGGATCTGCTTCATCCTGTGATTGATATTAATCAGGGATCTATATGAACCTCTGACACGGGAGTGAAATGTATGTTAAGTCTTATATGGTATATGTGTTGCATGAAGTGTTGTCTCCAGAGACTTGTGCTTGCTTCTGTTGTGTGCTCTAGACTGTGTGTGTTTGTGTGTGTGTGTGTGTGGCTGATGGCGCTGGCTATAAATGTAGACTAAATGTAGTCCTAATTCAGTGGCGTCTCTTTGTTGGAGATGTGTTTGGGAATGTTGGAGATGTGTTTGGGAATGTTGGAGATGTGTTTGGGAATGTTGTTAATGTAGAGGTGAGAACCGGGATGAAATTAATCTCTACTTCTGTCCCTTGGTTGCAACATCACTGAATTTAATCCACGAGTTTCTCATTGTGGACTTATACGGGATGTGCTGTGTGTGTGTATGTGTATGTGTATGCTGTGTATGTGTATGTGTATGTGTATGTGTGTGTGAGTGCGGTGGGCATACTCGCTGTAGTGTGTGTGTGGGCGTGTGTGTAGTGTGCATTCCCTTTGTACACGTGTGTGTGTGTGTGCGCAGTGCCCATATTTGCTTTAGTAAGTGAAGTGTGTACACTTATGCATGTAGTAGTATGTATGTGTAGTGTGCATACTTGCTCTGATACATGTGTGTACATGCTTGCTGTAGTGTGTGTGTGTGTGTGTGTAGCTTGCACACTTGCTGTGGTGTATAGTGTGTGTGTGTGTGTGTGTGTGTGTGTGTGTGTTTGCTGCTTCTTCTAGAGGCTACTCTGCAGGGTGAGCTGTAAGCTGTAACCAGTGTGAGTCTG
>JAIFZK010000206.1:517500-520000 GCA_027481765.1 Tenualosa thibaudeaui | reverse complement strand
CACTTTCATATTTTCAGACATCATAATTGCATTTATTAGTGTAGGTGTGGTGGAAATAAGTATTTTAGCCTGACGTCCCAGAGGATTATTACACTGCAGCCTGATTTGGGGTTGGGCTATAGCATTCTTTTATACTGCAGTCTGATCTGGAGTTAGCCTATAGGATTCCTTTATACAGTAGCAGTGCTATCTAGTACAGGCATTTATATTAGTGTGTGGTGCTATCTAGTACAGGCATTTATATTAGTGTGTGGTGCTTTCTATTACAGCTATCTATATTAGTGTGTGGTGCTATCTAGTACAGCCATCTATATTAGTGTGTGGTGCTATCTAGTACAGCCATCTATATTAGTGTGTGGTGCTATCTATTACAGCCATTTATATTAGTGTGTGGTGCTATCTATTACAGCCATCTATATTAGTGTGTGGTGCTATCTAGTACAGCCATTTATATTAGTGTGTGGTGCTATCTATTACAGCCATCTATATTAGTGTGTGGTGCTATCTATTACAGCCATCTATATTAGTGTGTGGTGCTATCTATTACAGCCATCTATATTAGTGTGTGGTGCTATCTAGTACAGCCATCTATATTAGTGTGTGGTGCTATCTAGTACAGCCATCTATATTAGTGTGTGGTGCTATCTAGTACAGCCATCTATATTAGTGTGTGGTGCTATCTAGTACAGCCATCTATATTAGTGTGTGGTGCTATCTAGTACAGCCATCTATATTAGTGTGTGGTGCTATCTAGTACAGCCATCTATATTAGTGTGTGGTGCTATCTAGTACAGCCATCTATATTAGTGTGTGGTGCTATCTAGTACAGCCATCTATATTAGTGTGTGGTGCTATCTAGTACAGCCATCTATATTAGTGTGTGGTGCTGTCCTTATCTCCCAACTTTGGCTGCGCTCTCTGTATTCTATATGGCTCTGAGGAAATATTCAGTGCGCCCCCTACTGGCGGTGTGAGGGACACCCTGTGCTTAGTGCATCTCCATGTCAACCACTGTTTACAAACCCTGGATCACACACACACATACACACTATGTTACTACTCACTGTGTCCAACTCTTGCCTGTGAGATGGCGACAGAAGCAAATGACATGCCTGGGGTGAGAGCAAGAAGCTGAATCAAATGGCAGGAGAATATTGGAGATCTGGAGGTTTCCTTCAGACAGGCATCTTTACTGCGCTGCAACTGACATTTCTACTCAACCACAACAACACATTTTGCTCTGTGCCTTTAAATCAGACACACAGCGTTGATGTGCACATTTCATTTCAAGTGTCCAAATATTGATGTTGTTTTTGGAGTGCGGCGTCTCTCCAGTCGACTGCTCAGCATTAGCAGTTTGGGAGGCTCTGGGGCGCCCGTGGCAGCTCGAAGCAGATGCCTCCTGTGCTAATGCTTAATGTGTCTCCACTGCTCTCGGCCTGCTGAGGGAGGCTTGGAGGGGTTCATCGAGACGAGAACGCCAATGAAGCAGTCGTCAGCTAATCGGATGAGATCCACTCAAGTGAATCAGCATAGGACTGAGCGGAAGACAGAGAAGGGAGAGAGAGAGGGAAGGAGAGAAGGGAAGGAGAGAGGACAGAAAGACTGATGGAAGTCATTGAGTTCTTTTTAATCATGTGACATTTCTGGCCACACGGATCATCATACGCATCATGGCACTGTCGAGCAAATGTCCTCCCATGATTCAATTTGTTTGTTTGTTTATTTTATTAGTGTGAGTGTTTATCTTGTGGGATGGCCAGAATCCATTAATGAAGCTTTATCTGTGCCTGCTGAGCTGGAAAAGTCTTCATTAGCGGTGTGTGTGTGTGTGTGTGTGTGGGGGGGGGGGGTTGGAGAAGCCAGCTCTCTTTGAAACTAACACTGAAGGCTGCCGCGGCGCTAACTTTGCCTTGAAAGGCTGAAGTCTGATCCCTGGCCATTTATCAGCAGGTAAGGAGCTGTCTGCACGCACAGCTCACCTCTCAGATAGATGGAGCTAATTGTAATAATCACTGCAAGTGGGTTCAAAGGCTAACTTAAGGCATGCAGTTCAAAAGGACTTTTAAATATGACTTTTATTTAACAGATGTAGGCCTACAGACAGGTGAGCTGGGCCTGTGCATGAATAATTGATATTGTGCTTAACTGCCCTTATTCTGCTCTGGATTCCTCCCTGTTGAAGCAGAGTTAGCACAGGTAGCTGTTAGCACAGCTTCAGGAGTTAGCCCAGTTAGCAGGGCAAAAGCAGTCAGCAGAGTTAGTGCTGTTAGAGCTTAAGAACAAGTAGGCTTGGCAGAAGCAAACAAAACAAACAGAACACATTGGACAGATTGGAGCTTAAGATGCTCATCGACTGGCCTGACAATATTAGACATCTGAAGACATCTTAACTCATTTCAGGTCAGGTCAGGCCCCCATTTCTGAGAACAGTCCATAACTTTGGTCAAATACAACCCACTTTGTCTCTGATTTCTGAAGCTAAAACATGAAGAATTTG
>JAIFZK010000206.1:497500-502500 GCA_027481765.1 Tenualosa thibaudeaui | reverse complement strand
GCAGCAGGCAGATCAGAGACGACTCTGACACATGTAATCTACTGTAAGAGTGTGTGTGTGTGTGCGCGGCGGTGGTGCCACATGCCCGAGAGACGCACTCGTGTGGGCTGCCACTCCAACACCCTACATTAGATTTATGCCACTCACCTGTTATGAGTGACAGATTGGCTGCTGCTGCTTAAGATGAAAGCTGAAGATGGATGCGGCTCTCAGACGTCTGAACGGATGGATGGAGATTGTTTTGGCTGCAAGACCTTTATGAACTACACCTCAAGGATCCATGCATCAACACAGAGAGCCTTAGAGAGAGGGGGGGGGGGAGAGAGAGAACAACCAGGAGATTGCAGTGTTCCCCCCTCCCATTGGGGAGAAGCAGGAGCCTTCCTGGGGACACAGGGGGTTCTGACGTGTTTGATGGGCCAAGAAAGTCAACTCCACTGAATTAACGAATTTACTGATTTAAAACGTCCATCTTGTATTTGTACATCACAGCTAATTAACACATTGAGGCTGCTTGGATCTATGCTTGCTCATTCAGAGCAAGACTCCTCCCCTTCAAGACTCCTCCTCTTCAAGACACCTCCCCTGGGGTGATTTTACAACTGCACAAGTTTAAAAACTCTATCATCCAACGTTGGTACAAAGGCAGTGAGGCTACAGGGTGTCTCTCATATAAGTTAACATGGAAAAATGGAACCAAATACCCCTCACGGCCCTATACAGAGATAGAGAGAGAGGGAGAGAGGGAGAGAGAGAGAGATGAAGAGAGAGGTGAAGAGAGGGGAGAGATCAGAGGGAGGTGTAGAGGGGGGGGGCGAGAGAGAATGAAGAGAGAAAGGTGAAGAGAGGAGGAGACAGAGAGGATGAAGAGAGGGGGATAGAGAGAGAATTAAGAGAGCTAGAGATAAAGAGAGAGGTGATAAGAGAGGGAAGAGATCAGAGGGAGGTGTGGGAGCAGAAGATAGAGTGAATTAGAGGAGGGAGGAAGGAGAGAGAAAGAGAGAGAATAGGAGAAGAGAGGGAAAGAGAACGAGTGCGGAGCAGAGAACAGAGAGGGAGAGGGAGAAGGTTGTGAGAGTCTGACATGCTTCCGTGATGGCGGAACAGAGAAATGGACTGTTTGCGTCTTTTGAACAAGACAGTGCCCCCGAGCAATTTATGTACACACACACACACACACACACACACTCCCAGCAAAGTCATACACAGCAGACTTAGTCCGTGTGTTAAGCGCAGACGGAACACATGCTAATACAGGAGACAAGCTCAAAACAACCACCTACTCAGTTGCCATGGCAACTGTTTGGGTCATGGGCCAGTGGGAAGAGGTGGACGCACTGCCCTGTTGCACACACACACACACACACACACACACACTCAACATCTCACAAACACACACACACACACACACACACACACACTCAACATCTCACAAACACACACACACACACACACACTCAACATCTCACAAACACACACACACACACACACACACACACACACACTCAACATCTCACAAACACACACACACACACACACACACACTCAACATCTCACAAACACACACTCACACACACACACACACACACACACACACTCACACACACACACACACACACACACACTCAACATCTCACAAACACACACACACACACACACTCACACACACACACACACACACACACACACACACACACACACACACACACACACACACACACACACACACACACACACACACACACACACACACGTTGCCCCCAAGTTGTGCCATTTCCATCTCCACGGCGATGATGCCTCTCCTCAGACCATGACCCCACCCCTTTCCACACACACGCACACACACACACACACGCTTCTTTATGTGGATACAGGGGTGACGTCAGCAACACACACACATATACACACAAATACATTGACACACACAGTCTGAGTGTGAATGGCTGTTGAGATGCTGAGCACATAGTTAAATGCCAGGATTCCTCCTATGACTGAAGCGGTGCTTATTGTCTCATGAAACACACACACACACACACACACACACACACACACTGAAGCTGTGATAATTGTCTCATGAAACATACACACTGGCTGCAAATTTCTAGAATAATCCTTTTTATTTGGGCTGTAGCCAACCAATAAGTGTTTGGAGTATTAGCTCTGCTGTGGTAGGGGAGGAGTGGCTTCCTGTCTGCGAAAGGCTTTTGATTGGCTGAGGGAGTTTCCTGCTCTCATGACCCTGTCTGTGAAAAGGCTTT
Source organism: Tenualosa thibaudeaui (assembly GCA_027481765.1). NCBI lineage: Eukaryota > Metazoa > Chordata > Actinopteri > Clupeiformes > Clupeidae > Tenualosa > Tenualosa thibaudeaui. The sequence continues at coordinate 500,242 of JAIFZK010000206.1, read as the reverse complement.
TGATTGGCTGAGTCTGACTCATTCAGAGACAAAGTAAGCATCTGCTGGAAACACAGGAAGTGACAGGAGTCTGTGCAAAAGCATCATGGGAAATGAAGTCGGGACGAGATCCATGTCAGTCAGTGATGGTGTAGGGAAACACAGTGTGTCACGTAGACACGCACACGCAAACACACACACACACACGTGAAAGCATGTGAGTCTACCGTATTTGTGTGTGTGTCTGTGTGTGGGGGAAGGTATATCAATGCTACCAATGTTATGTGGCATGTGGTGGTATTTATTAGCATTAGGCTACCCTGTTTGTGCTGGGTATGTGGGCTAAGACATAATGATGCTGGCAGTGATATGTGTGTGTGTGTGTGTGTGGGCGTGTGACCTAGTGTGTGTTTTATCTCACAGCTCAGTTGAAGCAGTTGAGGCCAGTGACCGCCCACACAGGGCTCAGATGAAATAGCAGATGGCTTTAAGCGAAAACAAACACACACACACACACTCACACACACACACTTCGGTATGCTGGGCTTAAGCATAAAGCCTGGTTGAGGGGTGTGAGAAATGGCAATCCCTTGTCCATCCTGAGTGGAGGTGATTAATTATTAACACACACACACACACACACAGACACACACACACACACACACACTGTCACACAAAGCTGGTGTGTCAATTTTTCAGGGCTGTTTCTGCAGACGGGTTAAAGCTTCATCCACTTTCCCTGAAGACAATCCAATCCCCTTCAATCCAGCCACCCATCAGAGGCTGTGACACCACTACTCTTTGTGCGTGTGTGTGTGTGTGTGTGTGTGTGTGTGTGCGTGCGTGCGTGTGTGTGCGTGTGTGTGCGTGCGTGCGTGTCTGTGTGTGTGTGCGTGTGTGTGTGTGTGTGTGTGCGCATGTGATTTCACCATGTAGGAGAATCTGTGTTGGACATGTGGGTGTGCCACATGTGTATATGTGAAAGTGTGTGTGCATCTGTATGTGTTTGCACTGAGAAATGTGTGTGTGTATCTGAGCTAACCGGAGTGCATGCACACACTCATGTGGACTAAGACTGTGTGTATCTCAGCTGAGTTTGAGTGTGTGTGTATCTGGGCTGTGTATATATGTGCCCAGTGTTTGTGTGTGTGTGGTGTGTATGTAAGTGTATGTGTGTGAAAGTGTGTGTGTGTATGTGTGTGTGTGCAGTGTGTGGGCACTGCTGTCTGTATCAGCCCCCCGTATCCCCCCCCCTCTCTCTCTGTCTCTCTCTTTCTCTCTCCTTCTCTCTGTCTCTCTCTTTCTCTCTCCTTCTCTCTCTCTCTCTCTCTCTCTCTCTCCCTCCCCCCCCCTCTCTCTGTCTCTCTCTCTCTGTCTCTCTTTCTCTCTCCTTCTCTCTCTCTCTTTCTCTCTCCTTCTCTCTGTCTCTCTCTTTCTCTCTCCTTCTCTCTCTCTCTCCCTCCCCCCCCCTCTCTCTCTGTCTCTCTCTCTCTCTCTCTCTCTCTCCCCTCTCTCTCTCTCTCCTCCCCCCCCCCTCTCTATCCCTCTCTCTGTCTCTGTGCCCCCCCACAGGGTTGGTAATTGTGAGTCTCATGCAGAGAGAAGACAGGCTCATTTTTTAAAGGGATAGGGCCCACTTAGCTACTCCATCCCCCGCCTCACACACACACACACACACACGTATACATAAATGTACACACACACGCAGTGTAGGCCTGCCATTACCGTCACAATGGCATGGCTCACAGTAAGGCCCTCATCACCACCCGGCACCTTTCAGTGCAAAGAGGGTGCTTGGACACACACACACACACATACATTACACACACACACATATATACATTACACACACACACACACACACACACACACACACACACATATACATTACACACACACACATATACATTACACACACACACACACACACACACACACACACAGAGAGATGGAGGAGGAGCTGGTGCTTACCATGGTTTGTCTGAGCTGTGGTGACAGGCGTTTTTTCCTTGTTAAGTGCCTGTGTCCCAGTAATGGCTGTGTGGCTGGTGAAGACGTGTTGATTGTGTGTGTGTGTGTTGTTTAGAAGGTAGCCATCACAGATCAGTTGAGCCAGAGTACTGGTTAGCCTGCAGACTGCAAGTCACATCACAACCCCATCTGCTAATACACACACACAAACACGCACACAAACATGCACACAAACACACACACAAACACACACACAAACACACACAAACACGCACACAAACACGCACACAAACACACACACAAACACATACACAAACACACACAAACACGCACACAAACACGCACACAAACACACACACAAACACACACAAACACGCACACAAACACGCACACAAACACACACACAAACACACACAAACACACACAAACACGCACACAAACATGCACACAAACACACACACAAACACACACACAAACACACACAAACACTCACACAAACATGGCACTCACCCGGTCCATTAGCCTCATAAATGGGTGTTAGCCTGGGCTATGATTGGCCATATTGGTGTGTGGACAGAAGAATGCAGGGGGGGTGAGGGGTGCTGTGGAGGTGATGTGTGTGTGTGTGTGTGTGTGCCTGTGTTTGTATGTCTGATGTGTCTGATGTGTGTGAGTGTGTGTATGTATATGTGTGCTCTGTGTGTGTGAGTGTGTGTATGTGTATGTGTGTGTGTGTGTCATGGACACGCCTGGCCTCTTAGAGGTGTTGTGATGCTAAGCAAGGTCCTCATC
>JAIFZK010000206.1:460000-495000 GCA_027481765.1 Tenualosa thibaudeaui | reverse complement strand
AGATAATACTATTGTAAAAGGTGCTCTAAAAATATAATAGAATCGAATTTAATTGAATCTTATATATCCATGTGTTTATGTTTATGATGTATATCAGCTGTGCGTGTGTCACGGCCATGAGACAGACATCACACACACACATATATGCCTTGCGTTGTCTAGGTTTGGTGGCTCTGATCCTTCTTTGCTTGTTAATTCCCCTTTTGCAGTACTTCACATGAACGCACCTTATTGCGTGATGGGAGCCGTGCTGGTGACGTTTCATTGTTGCATGTTGAATCCTCTAGCCTGACGTGATGCAACCATCTGATATACTTTGTCATTTCAGCGCAACATGAGCTGCTGTATGTCTGCTCTCCCAGAGGTGTTAACACACAGCTCTGCATGGCACAGCGCCACAACCCTCTCTCTCTCTCTCTCTCTTTCTCTCTCTCTCAGACTCAGCAACCCTTAGTAGTAAACACCCTCTCTCTCTCTCTGTCTCTCTCTCTCTCTCTCTCTCTCTCTCTCTCAGACTCAGCAACCCTTGGTAGTAAACACCCTCTCTCTCTCTCTGTCTCTCTCTTTCTCTCTCTCTCAGACTCAGCAACCCTTGGTAGTAAACACCCTCTCTCTCTCTCTGTCTCTCTCTCTCTCTCTTTCTCTCTCTCTCAGACTCAGCAACCCTTGGTAGTAAACACCCTCTCTCTCTCTCTGTCTCTCTCTCTCTCTCTCTCTCTCTCAGACTCAGCAACCCTTGGTAGTAAACACCCTCTCTCTCTCTCTGTCTCTCTCTCTCTCTTTCTCTCTCTCTCAGACTCAGCAACCCTTGGTAGTAAACACCCTCTCTCTCTCTCTGTCTCTCTCTCTCTCTCTTTCTCTCTCTCTCAGACTCAGCAACCCTTGGTAGTAAACACCCTCTCTCTCTCTCTGTCTCTCTCTCTCTCTCTTTCTCTCTCTCTCAGACTCAGCAACCCTTAGTAGTAAACACCCTCTCTCTCTCTCTGTCTCTCTCTCTCTCTCTCTCTCTCTTATACTCCACAACCCTAAGTAGCAAACACCCTCTCTCTCTCTCTCTCTCTCTCTTATACTCCACAACCCTAAGTAGCAAACACCCTCTCTCACTCTCTCTCTCTCTCAGACTGCGCTGCTCTCACTCTCAAGTTTGCCTTGCGCTTGTAAAATGCCTTTTGATCAAAACCCAGATCAGAAATGGCAGTTGGAATCAAATTTCAGAAGCTCCTGAAAAGCTGAGTGTGTGTTCGACCCTATAATACAGGACACCTGTGTTTGCCACCTAATATTAGTGTCCTTTATTTAGTGCTAGTGTTGTTCAGTGCTGACCAGCAGTAGTAGTGTTTAGAGGTTGGGATTTACTAGCAGTAGTGTTGCTTATTTAGCAGTGGTGTTTTATTTCATTATTTAGATTAGATTAGATTAGATTAGATTCAACTTTATTGTCATTACACATAAATACAGGTAACGAAATGCAGTTTTGGCAGTATGGCAGCTGACTGCTGTTTCTTTAGTGATAGCTGAGTGCTGTTTTTTGAACAGTATTGCTGTTTAGCGGTTTCACTGATAGGTATAGTGGTATTCCATTTTTGTCAGTCAGTCAGTGAGAGTGCTGTTTATTAAGCAATAGTCTAGTGCTATTTAGCGGAAGGCCTCTTGCTGTTTATGTAGCGGTATTAAAGTTTAGTGCAGTTTAAACATTGAGAGTGCTGTTTAGATAGACAGCATTGGCCTAGTGCTGTTTATGTGACGATAGTAAAGTTTAGTGTGGTTTAGTCAGTGGGAGTGCTGTTTATTTAGAGATACAGTGTGGTTTAGTCAGTGGGAGTGCTGTTTATTTAGAGATACAGTGTGGTTTTTATCTGGCAGTAGTAATGTTTAGTGTTGTTAATTTAGCGGCTGTGCTGTTTATTGAGTGTTTAATAGATGGCAGTCTTTGCTTCTGAGGGTTAAAACATGAAAATGAGCAGTACAACTGCCTGCTAAAGTTTTGCCCAGAGAAAGAGAGTGAGAGAGAGAGAGAGTGTGTGTATGTGTGTGTGTGTGTGTGTAAGTTTACCCTTTAAAGACAGAGCACTAAAGAATAGGATACACAATACTCTACAGTTCAGCATAAAAAACTGCAGATAAACTGAGACAAAGAGAGAGAGAGCGAGGGAGACAGACAGACAGACAGACAGAGGGGGGGCAGAGAGAGAGGGAGACAGATAGAGAGAAAGAGAGAGAGAGAGAGAGAGGGAGACAGAGAGAGATTTTGAGATTTTAAATCATTCTTTATTGGATTTCCAAAGCACTGAAAGATTTATACAATTAAACTTTTGTGTAGAAATGATATTAAAATGAAGAGAGAGCGAGAGGGGTAGAGACAGTGAGAGAGAGAGAGAGAGAGAAGGAGGGAGAGAGAGAGAGGGAGAGAGAGACAGAGGGAGAGGGAGAGATAGAGGACAGAAAGAGAAAGAGTAAAAGACAAAAAGAGACAGGTAGAGGGAGGCAGTGAGAGAAAGGGGAGAGAGAGAGAGAGAGAGAGAGGCTGAGATGTGGATATGACTGTTTCCAGCAAATAGGAGAGAAGATCTCTCAATCAGAGACATGCAGTTTCTGGGTAGAAATACTCTTTTGATGTCTGTGAGTGTGTCTCAGAGGAAGCATATGTGTGTGTGTGTGTGTATGTGTGTGTGTGTGTGTGTGTGTGTGTGTGTGTGTGTGTGTGTGTGTGTGTGTGTGTGTGTGTGCATGTAATGCCGGGCTGCTGATTGCAGGGAAAGCTGGATGCCTGTTAGATGTGGTTGCCATCAGCGACAAATAAACAATCAATTAAAAGAGTGTTTGTGTAATTGCGTCGTCAATCACAGGCGGACGATGAGGATGTATGTGTGTGTGTGTGTGTGTATGTGTGTGTGTGTGTCAGTGTCAGGAGAGATGGAAGAGAAGAGCACACCTCTGATTAGTCACAAGGATACAGGATGCTTTAGCGGCACACAGAGATAAAGGATTCTGATTAGCCCAGACTTCCAGAGCCCTGACACTAAGCTCACACACACTTCACCTCAACTCAACATGCACACACACACATACCAGCAGACACACAACCACAAACTCACCACACCAGGCAGAATCACCAAACTGCACCACCACGCAAAGTTCACACACATCTCACTAACCACACACACACACACACACACACACACACACATCTCACTAACCAGAGCTCACACACACACACACACACACACATACATCTCACTAACCAGAGTTCACAAACACCACATACCAATACCAATACACATCATTTTACAAACCGTAGACTGCCAGGCACCAGTCTCAGACACCAGAACCAGAATCACACACACACACACGCACACACACACACACACACACACACACACACTCCCTGCCTCAGATGAGTTGTGTGGGGTTGTATATCACCCATTTTAATGATAAATACCTCTGTATGACAAGGAGAACAAGAACAACTGTGTCAGAACAAGGCAAAGGACAACATCCCTTGTGTGGCCATGACTTAGTAGATGTATCATATAATATATTTCATATCACATCCCTTGTGTGGCCATGACTTGAGCAGGAGATGGTAGGAATATATGTTTGGATTTGGAACAATGGAACAGTAGAGTTTTTCTTGATTGCTAAGATTCTCTTAATGAAACTGGAACCACTTCATCTTGGTGTTCTCACTCAGCACAGCAGAACCATCCTTCATCTTGGTGTTCACTCACTCAGCACAGCAGAACCATCCTTCCCGTTGTCTTTCGTTTCAAACATTTCTCACACCTTTCTTTTTTTGCAAAATTTCTGACACAACTTTCATGGAAAATTGCCAAACTTCACTGGATCACGAGCTTGAACAAATGACAAGCATCTAGATGTGTAGAAGAAAAGGCCGCTTCAACCAGATCTTTGCTCCCAGTGTTTTGTTTTATTGCAGAGACGTTTCGGCCTTCCAATGCTTCGTCACACATCTATTGCTGTTGTGAGTTTGCATGTCGCAATGACAGTTATATCTTATATACCAAACATTTTCACACTTGTCTCAAAACAGTGTTGACTTTTTCAAAACTCTTCATTGAGTGTTCTTCACCAACACTCATCTGAGCACCGCAGTTACGGTAACATTACTACAGCCACTAAAACTCTTCATACTTCACCCACTACAGCCACTAAAACTCTTCATACTTTACCCACTACAGCCACTAAAACTCTTCATACTTTACCCACTACAGCCACTAAAACTCTTCATACTTCACCCACTACAGCCACTAAAACTCTTCATACTTCACCCACTACAGCCACTAAAACTCTTCATACTTTACCCACTACAGCCACTAAAACTCTTCACCACTCTTCTTGCTTCTCCAGCTCCTCTGGTTCTGATAGAGAGGTTGGGCCTGAGTGTTCTGATAGAGAGGTTCTGATAGAGAGGTTCTGAGAGGTTCAAATCCATTTATATTTGGGGTCAGGTAGCTGCCTCCAGTAACATCTTCATTTGGTATGTTTGATGTTTGGTATGTTTGATGTTTGGTATGTTTGATATGTTTGGTATGTTTGATGTTTGGTATGTTTGATATGTTTGATGTTTGGTATGTTTGATATGTTTGGTATGTTTGATGTTTGGTATGTTTGATATGTTTGGTATGTTTGATGTTTGGTATGTTTGAAATGTTTGGTATGTTTGATGTTTGGTATGTTTGATATGTTTGGTATGTTTGATATGTTTGGTATGTTTGATATTTGGTATGTTTGATATGTTTGGTATGTTTGATATGTTTAGTATGTTTGATGTTTGGTATGTTTGATATGTTTGGTATGTTTGATATGTTTGGTATGTTTGATGTTTGGTATGTTTGATATGTTTGGTATGTTTGATATGTTTGGTATGTTTGAAATGTTTGGTATGTTTGATATGTTTGGTATGTTTGATATGTTTGGTATGTTTGATGTTTGGTATGTTTGATATGTTTGGTATGTTTGATATGTTTGGTATGTTTGATATGTTTGGTATGTTTGATATGTTTGGTATGTTTGAAATGTTTGGTATGTTTTTTTCTATTTGATACTGTGTGCTGCGTCCCACCATGCTGCGTGCCCAAGCCAGACTGATGGAGCCATGCTGGCTGGAGATGCTTCCATCACTGAGCACATTTGCGCTCTCCCCCTCAGCCAGAACTGAGTGATAGCAGGGCTTTTATTGAAGAGGGAATGGGAAATTGAAAAATGGCGGGCGAAGATTGGAAGCCCAGTGTTGATTATAAACTGTAAATGGAAACAAAAGACGACCTTCTCCATTTTTACACCAGACAAATTGGTGGCAGGTGTTTTCGACAGGTGTGTGATTGAGCCGTGCACAAAAGAGTGTAAAACTGCAAACAAATGTAGGCAGTGCAGCCTCTCTGCTGATTGCTGTGGGCCTGATGGCTGTTATTACCCTGGGACATGATCGCCTGACGCCGCCGTGCCACCCGCCGGGAGAGGAGATGGGTGGGGGGGTGAAAGCACAGGTGTGGCAGAAAAAGGAGAAGAGGGGGAAATGGTGGGAGGAGAAGAGGAGAGAAGAAAAGATTGAAAAGGAGAGGAGAAGAGAGGAGAGGAAAAGACAGGTAGAGAGGAGGAGAGAGGTGAGGAAAAGACAGATAGAGAGGAGGAGAGGAAGGACAAAAGTGGAGCGATTCGGGTACAGACAGGATGAAGGGAGAGGAGTGTGTGGGATGGGAGTTTGTGTGTGTGTGTGTGTGTGTGTGTGTATGTGTGTGTGTGTGTGTGTGTCTCCTGGGCAGCCATTTTAAATCAGGAGGTGACAGCCCCGGCCCACTGCCCCATGCTCACATTTATCTGACATGGCAGCTCTGCTCTGATTAACCTACACTGGGTGGCTCTCCATAAAAACCAACACCCCATAGCCTACTGTCAGCACACACACACACACACACACACACACACACACACACACACACACTGCACTGCACTGCACTACACCGCATTGCACTGCATGCACACACCTAATGAGGTAATGTGTGTGAGTGTGTGTGTGTGTGTGTATAAGATTGAGTGACTGGGTGCACAGATACAAATATAACCCTATGTGTGAGACTGGATTGTTTGTCTTGTTGGAAGCTCCTGTCAGGGGATTGGGAATTATAAGCCCACTCTTCTCAAACGCCCTCAGTACAGTGTCCTAACTGTGTGTGGTGTGTGTGTGCTCAAACACCCTCAGTACTGTGCCATTTGTGTGTGTGTGTGTGTGTGTGTGAGCGTGCTCAAACACCCTTAGTTCTGTGCCACAATTGTGTTATTTTCTCTACAGTGATTTGTTTGGGTGGTGGGTTCCAGTCACAGTGCCACTTGTGCAAAGGTGTGTGTGTGTGTGTGTGTTTGTGTTTATGTGTGTGTGTGTGTGTGTGTGTGTGTGGCCCGCGGCCCTTCTGTTTCAGTGTGTGTAAAGATGACATCAGTGACAAGCCCCCACATTCTGACATTCTAATTATCCCACCTCCTCTAGACCACTGGCTGTTGTGCCAGGACGACTGTGTGTGTGTTTGTGTGTGTGTGTGTGTGTGTGTGTGTGTTTGTGTGTGTGTGTGTGTGTGTGTGTGTATGTGTATGTGTGTGTGCATTCTATCACCCACCATTTGCTGAGTAAAAAGAGAAGCGTGTCATTGGAGCCACAGGCCACCTGGGGTCTGCTTCTGCCTAAGGCCTGTAGAGACAACACACACACACACACACACACACACACACACACACACACACACACCTTGGTCCTGACACAACAGCGGGAGAGAAGAAAGCACACACTCGTACATGGGGGAGGCGTAAGAAGAAAACACACAGTCTTGTATGAGCGAAAGAAAGCAGAAACACACAAACAGGTGACAGTCGGAAAGGAGAAATACTCACACACAGGACACTGATGCATGGTTGACTGGATACACACACTCATATATGGGTGATAGGTGAAACACACACATTCTTATATAGAGGACAGGTAAAACTCACACACTCACACACACACACTCATATATGGGTGATAGGTGAAACACACACATTCTTATATAGAGGACAGGTAAAACTCACACACTCACACACACACACTCATATATGGGCGTTAGGTCAGTCTTATATGGAGGACAAGTGAATCACACTCATACACACACACACACACACTCATACACACACACACACACACACACACAAATGGGCATTCTATATGAAACATATTTATAACTGATTTGCACAGAAAAAGACCTCGAGTGATGGTGTGAGAAGTGTGTGTGGTCTTCTGAGGGCTGGTGTTGTGTGATTGATGAGTGAAATGTGTGTGTGTGTGTGTTGTTCTTGTGAGGGCTGGTGTTGTGTGATTGATGAGTGAAATGTGTGTGTGTGTTGTTCTTGTGAGGGTAGGCGTTGTGTGAATGATGTGTGAATGATGAAATGCGTGTGTGTAAATGATGCGTGTAAATGAGTCTGCTTAACCATTACCTGAAATATTAGCATGTTGGGAGAAACATTGGAGAATCGAGAAACGTCAGGAGATTTGGACTTGTTTGTCAGGCAGGAAAAAAAAAACATTCTTTCGTTGTTTTCACGTTGTTATGGGTGTTGGGCTTTATCTAATTACATATGCATTAGTTTGCATATATTTCAAAATGAAAAAATCAGAACACTGGAAAAAGCCAGGTTCAAATTTCTTTTTCATTTTGTTAACATAATAAATTAGAAAAAGATTTACGGAGGGGATTATGTTTATCTCATTTTGCTATCCAGTAAATAAGAAATTACTGCCAGCAGCCTGAAAAAATGGATTTTCACCCTATTTGTAGGAATAAAATATCATATAATTCAGGCTAGAATGATATGTCAACAAAACTGTAAAAATATTCAAAATATAGTTAGGAATGAGACTAGAGGCTTGGTGTGTGTAGGTGCTACAGAAGTGGAGATTTTTTCGCTTGGAGTGTGAGAAAAAACTTATTTTGAGAAAACGGCCTTTAAAGATTTTTATGCCACAGATTTCTATTGAAAGTCACAACTTACAGACAAAATATGTTTGTCAAGTCCTAGTGAGATTAAGGTATCACATTGTATGACATCCAAAAGACATGAAAATTGATTATTAAACAGCACATCAACATGGCCTTTAACTGAGGACCATCACATGGATATCTGAAACTGCCATCAGAACTGCCAATACACAACCATTACACAACCGTCTAGTTCCTCCAAGTTAATACACAACCATTACACAGCAGTCTAGTTCCTCCAAGTTAATTCACAGTCAGCTAGTTCCCCTGGGTTACTTCACCCAGTAAGTTAGTTCCCCCAAGTGAATTTACAGTCCATGGCAGCACTATGTGGGGCTGCTTCCATCTCCTGTTGGTGTCTTTTGACCTTTCTGGCTGTACTATGACTATAAGGCCTCTGTTTTGCATTGGCGGACAGGACAGTATTACGTTTGAGATCCTGAGCATATCATCATTCCTCATTGCATTCAAAAACACAAATGTGCTCTGAAGCCATAATTGCATAACCACCAGCATGCAGAGATATCCTCATTAAAAGTAGAGATAGTCATACTGCTGCTTCAACCCTACACTGTTTTTGGACACTGGGCCCATGTAACAGAGTTGGTCCATTCATTTGCATTCTGAGTGCCTCCATGCTGCATGCATTGAAGCAGGCTGTCTCTAGAAACTTCTAGAAACTTCTGACTCAACTTCTAGAAACTTCTGACTCAACTCCTGTGACAAAGATTTCCCTGCATGAAGCTCATGTTTCTCTGGCATTTCACCATTCTCCTGCTCTCCTGTACCAACACCAGGATGGAGTGCCCCTAGTGTGCAATGAGCCTTTGTTGTTGAGAACAGCCTTCCTCCTCCCCCATTTTAATTTTTGCCAAGCTTTACATTTATTAGCAGTCATCTGCCATGACCTTTGCCCTCTAATTAATGAACTTAGTTTCCTAAGTGCTGTGCCCATGCACATGTGAGCATAATTGATTGATGACTTCACTTCACATTTCATTCCCAAGGTATGGGCTGAGAGCAATCACCTCCTTGAATGCTTTTGTCCAAAAAAACACAGAACAAAAAAAGAACTTATTGTCTGTGTTGCACATGTGCCTATGTAGCTGTGTGTGTGTAGTGTAGATTCAGCTTTTTTTTTTCTAACCTCAAAAGAGAAACCACTTCTAGCCTTGTTTTCTCCTGAGAAGATAGTCTGCTACTTGTCTTTGATGGTAAAAATAAAACCAGAACAAACAGAGATGGATATTCTCAGCTTCAGAAAATACTGACCTGTAAATCACTGGCTGATCTGCATCTGGATTAGCTGGCTGATTGGAAGAAATAAGTACAGGCATCACTTCTGTAGGCTACTTTCTGGACCCCTGAATGCAGTGCAAAACAAGGCCAGTTCTGATGAGCTACTCTTACTTATTGTAGACTTTCCAGAGCCGTCACTCTCTTGCCATGTTTCTGATCAGTTTTAAGATGAACACCAGGAGTCCACAACACCTTGCTTATATTTTGAGCATTTCATAAGTTACCCCAAATCTAACTCACATGAATCTTCCTCTCTCTTGGAGATGCATGGATGCGTACATACTTCAGCATTAGCCTACTTTTCACCCTCACACACAGTGCACTTGAGCACTTGCGCTTCTGGAACCCAGCCAATGAGAATTTGAGAATTCGTTGAAAGACTCCTGTAAACTTTACCGATTGGTGGTTGATAGTGTGGAACTACCCATATTTGGATTAGATCACGGCATGAACAAGAATCAGGGCTTCCCAACGATGTTGTTTGTTATGTGCCAGTGACCGGTCGTGACACAACAGTACGTAAGAATGATAACTTTTGGTGAATCTTAGGCAAAATTCACAGGTGCAAGTCGACAAAGTATAATAACAGAAACACCTAAATGTGTAATTTGGACATTTTCTTTATAGGGTGTGAAAGATCAGATGACCAGACTTTTGAGATAAAAATCAGGGGCGTTTCCTGAATTCCTGTTTCTGTAGTCAATATAATTAAAACAACTACTGTTTTAACTTCAAAATTGGGGACAAAGTGGGTTTTCTTATATTTTACCAGGGACAGACCACCAAAATCGGTGACTGTCCGCAGAAATTGGGGTCATCTGGTCACCCTAGTGAATGACATGATAGGGATGCAAACTAGCCCATAATCTCAAATTTGACTAGTACATGAAAAATCAATGATTTCACCTGCCGTCCCATGGAATTTTGCATTTGGATTGCCAACCAACCTTATTACCAACCTGCTGGGTTTGGATTAGACCTGGCTGACAGTGCAGCAACTTGCCCTGACAAAAATCTGTAAGAATCTTGTATTATTTAACCCTGGGAATTAAGACGGTCTACCTTACATAAAGAATGTAGAATATAGAACACAAAGAACAGAGGGAATTAAGACAGTCTACCTTACATAAAGAATGTAGAATATAGAACACAAAGAACAGAGGGAATTAAGACGGTCTACCTTACATAAAGAATGTAGAATATAGAACACAAAGAACAGAGCCTGTAGTAGAGGAGCTGTTTGGACCTTAATAGCCCATATTAAAACATAGTATTCCCAGCATTTGCTTGTTCTTGACAGCAATCATTGTTTTTCTACATTATTAGTGGGGTGCAAATATTTCACTAAAATCTTAAAATGCATAGGCCTACTGAGTATCTAAACAGTAGTTTTAGGGGAATTTTTGCAGTTCACTTGCACAGAATAAAGTCCTATCATGACCCCTACAGTCACCATAGTCCATGTGTGAAAGACTGGGCCGAGTGTGTTTGCGTCCCTGATGAAGTTCCATGTGTGAAAGACTGGGCCGAGTGTGTTTGCGTTTTGTGAGCAGTTTGCAGGGCTCATGGTCTCCTCCTCCTGAGAAGCAGCTCATTGTTCATTTCCTTTGTTTTAGAACAACAAAGTAAATTAGAGATTAAATTACAGATTAAATGAGAGATTCCTGAGTTTCTTCTCTCCTCTCTGTTTGTTTTGGAAGTGTTGCTTTCTTTGTGTTTCATCCTCCTGCTCTTGATGTGAGTGAAGCCTCAGCTTTTGAATCCATCAGTAAGCAATCCTAACAGAGCCTCAGCGTCTAACAAACACACACACACACACACACAGCGATAAACTGGAATAGTGTTTATCGTGCAGGGGATCTTAATGCTGTTGTAAATACACTGTAAACACAATTGGGCGTTTTTTAGAGATGCTTCCCTCTAATCCTCCTCCAAATGGAGCTAAAGGAGCCGCGTCTGCAGGAGGGTCTCAAAGCACTAAACCCTCTCATGTCTCTCCTTCTCTCTCTCTCATGTCTCTCTCTCTCATGTCTCTCCTTCTCTCTCTCTCATGTCTCTCCTTCTCTCTCTCTCATCTCTCTCTCTCACTCATGTCTCTCTTTCTCTCTCTCTCATGTCTCTCTCTCTCTCTCTCAGTAGTAGTAGAAGTAGCAGTAGAAAAGGTTCTTAAGCACCAGAGGTGAGTGAGCAGTAGAAATGTTCTAGTGTACCAGAGGTGTGTGAGCAGAAGAAAAGGTTCTACCGAAGCAGAGTTCTGGGGAGGTGGAAGGATTACTGTTTGCTAACATCCTCCTGGAGGCAGAATGAAAATCCACACCACACAGAGATATTATAGACCACACTGCTCTGGACAAGACTGATGGAGACTATCTCCAGGGTGTAATGACTGACTACAGATCCTTTCAGTTTCCTTTAGTCTTTGGTTTGCTTTCCTGCACATGCAGTCACCATTAAAGCTTAGTTTGTCATCTGTATGTTTTGCCAAGGTCTTAAAGGGATACCAGACAAGCTTGTGATTTTTACCTTCACAGTTCCCCCTACAGTTGCTAACACCAACCTTGTACATTTGAACCAATCCATGTGGATATGTGCACAAACTAAAGAATAAGAACCAGTGATGAACATTTTCGAGTTTCTGTATGTTGACTGACAACGGTAATAAACACAAGTCAGTTTGAGTCAGTTTCAATTTCACTTCACATCAGAGTGACTATGAAGCTGGAAAATGGACTTAAAAACATCAAATGTTACCTGGTGTAGCTTTAAAACAAGTCACAATTTCCACAGCTTTGCAGTGGTCATGGCATGTCTGGTTTATGTCTTAGTTTAGTGCATGCTGGGCAGGGTAGAGTGGTGTGCAGAAAAGCATATTGGACTGGTGGTTTATGTCTTAGTTTAGTGCATGCTGGGCAGGTTAAAGTGGTGTGCAGAAAAGCATATTGGACTGGTGGTTGTAGTGGGTTATAAACACACACCTGGGCTTTTGACAAATGAACTCCGCTGTCATCAACCTCAGAGTGCAAACAAAAGAATTCAAACCATTATTAAATAGTACTTGTCACCATGAAACTACTCAACGTTTATAACATTTATTCTCTAAGCAAACCAAGTCTGCAGTTGAATTTTTCAGAGTTTGATTTTAGTGAGAAACCTGCAGAGTTTGTTTTTAGCAAGAATCCTATGCCTGGGTTTTAGAGAGCCTGAGGAGAACAGCAGCTGTGTAGTCCTGGTCCGATTGCTGAAATCCTTTGGAAATGTGATTAAGGGCTTGAGATCAAGCCAGGGGGTTCCAGGAGGCACAAACTGATAAATGAGTTGGATCTGTGCAGAAAGAATTCCCTCCTGCGCAACAGGAAAGGAAATGATGACACAAGCAACTTGTGTCATCATTTTAGCATCACCACAGATTTTTGCATCACCACAGATTTTTGCATCACCACAGATTTTAGCATCACCACAGATTTTAGCATCACCACAGATTTTAGCATCACCACAGATTTTAGCATTATCCTGGTTTCTTTTAGCATGACAAGACAGTGGAGCCGATATACATTGTTGTGTTTCTATGGGGTCCAACAACATGAAAATCAGGGTTCTGAAGGCTTCACATGTAAAGTTATTTGATTTTAAAGTAACGTTAGACTGAGAGCGAGCCAGTGGAATGCTAACGTCTACAGAGCCCATTCCTGTTGGAGCTGGGTCCATACAACCTCTGTGTGTTTACAGCGGCTGGCCCTGTCACCCTGGGTTACAATAGGCTGGTTGAGGTTGAGACACACACGTGCTCACTCTCTCAGACACACACACACACACACACACACACACACACGTTCACTTTCTCTCTCTCTCACTTTCTCACACACCTACGCACACATACACATACACACACCCCAGGTCATTCACTCAGGAGAGATCAGCCTTTATTTTATTTGCCAAATGCCACAGCATTCAATTAAGTCATCTATCACATCAATAAGTTATGAGAGAGATGCGTATTAAACACAGCCTGACACAGACAGACACACACGCACACCGTTTGAATGAGTTATGAGGGACATGTGTGTGTTAGTGTGTGGAGATGAGTGTTAAACATTATCAGGGGAGACTCTCAGCAAAATCCCCTTCCTGAGTTTAAAACTACAATATGGAATTCCTTCACCATCAGTTGTGCCTTCAGCGCCCAACTCAATTAGAGTCCCACTGATCTCAGATATGTGCATGATGTGCCCAACTCAATTAGAGTCCCACTGATCTCAGATATGTGCATGATGTGCCCAACTCAATTAGAGTCCCACTGATCTCAGATATGTGCATGATGTGCCCAACTCAATTAGAGTCCCACTGATCTCAGATATGTGCATGATGTGCCCAACTCAATTAGAGTCCCACTGATCTCAGATATGTGCATGATGTGCCCAACTCAATTAGAGTCCCACTGATCTCAGATATGTGCATGATGTGCCCAACTCAATTAGAGTCCCACTGATCTCAGATATGTGCATGATGTGCCCAACTCAATTAGAGTCCCACTGATCTCAGATATGTGCATGATGTGCCCAACTCAATTAGAGTCCCACTGATCTCAGATATGTGCATGATGTGCCCAACTCAATTAGAGTCCCACTGATCTCAGATATGTGCATGATGTGCCCAACTCAATTAGAGTCCCACTGATCTCAGATATGTGCATGATGTGCCCAACTCAATTAGAGTCCCACTGATCTCAGATATGTGCATGATGTGCCCAACTCAATTAGAGTCCCACTGATCTCAGATATGTGCATGATGTGCCCAACTCAATTAGAGTCCCACTGATCTCAGATATGTGCATGATGTGCCCAACTCAATTAGAGTCCCACTGATCTCAGATATGTGCATGATGTGCCCAACTCAATTAGAGTCCCACTGATCTCAGATATGTGCCCTTCTTAACACACACAGGAGCAAGACTCCTCTCTGTACCAGTTAAACTATGAACCACTGACCATTGGAGTGGGTTCCTTTGTATGCATAGCACAGATGAAAAAGGGGAACTCTTCCATACGGTTCCTTTGGGATGAACTGGGAACCACTGAGACTGTGAGTGGGTTCCCCAGTATGTGGAACCCAGATGAAGAGGGGGAACTGCGTGTGTGTTAGCACGTGTGTGTGTGTGTCTGATCAGACTCTAATTGGCCGACCATGAATGCATGGCTGAGTGTAAGGCTGAAACTGCTGGAGGTGAGGCTACGAGTCTCTGTGTGTGTGTGTGTGTGTGTGTGTGTGTGTGTGTAGCGGGTGTGCTGTAATGATGTGTTGGAAAGGCTGGCTTCCCTTCCTCCAGGTCTCGGAGCATCTGCCGACAAAGAGTTCCATTATTAGTGTCATAGCTGCTCCATTTAAACATTCCATGTTCCATGCCCAAATAGAACATTCAAGACTTGTTTTTGTTTTTATTGGTGAAACACTCTATAGCAAAGACCCACATTAGCCTAGCCTAGATGCCCACCTACACACACACACACACACACACAGCACACACACACACACACACACACACACACACACACACACACACACACACACAGCACACACACACATACAATGCATACAGCAGCCCAGCAAAAGGTTTCCTGATGGACAGTGAGCAGAACTCAGTAGGTCTTGGTGTTGCTTAATTGTAGAAAACTGGACTTTTTTGAGCTCATCTGCAATCTGCAATCTGCAATGTAAATGTGTAGTTTTAATATGGGTTATCTGTAAGTGTGTCTTAGTCGTAATCTTGGTTATCTGGTGTTAATCTGTGTGTGTGTGTGTGTGTGTGTGTGTGTGTGTGGTGAGAGAGAGTTTTCTCAGTAAATCTGGCATCCTCCAGTGGCTGCACTCTCTCATGAGGAGGAGTGTGTGCTGAGTTAGAGTGGGGTGTTGTTGTTGTCGTTGTTGTTATTTGTATGTGTGTGTGTGTGTGTGTGTGTGTGTGTGTGTGAGAGAGAGAGAGAGAGGGAGAGCACACACACTCCTTAGCCTAAGAGATGGATGCAGGCAGGTTTTCTGGTGACAGAAGTCATCTGTTACCTCCCCAAGCCCCACACATAACTACAGGGGAAGTGTTTGCTCAGGGGATTATGGGTATTGTAGGATTTAAGTGGCTGCATGTTAGTGTTGAAGCTCACCTTTTGTCTTCATTAAGGCTATTATGGGGAGAACCAGGGGCCCTCTGGGCTCTTATAGCCCTGCTAGTGGACTTACAGGGGCTGTCAACCACCTGTTTACTAACCGCCACACACACTAGGTGTGTGTCTCGCTCCCATTCTCTGGCTGGCGCTCTGTGTGTGTGTGTATGTGTGTGTGTGTGTGTGTGCAGGCAAGACTTAATGAGGAAAGGCTTTTACTGGCTGCGCTTCCAAGGCATTTTTATTGGCTCTTTATTTCCTCCATGCGAGTGCGTCTGGCTGCGGCCCAGCTGTTTGGAGGCCCCGCCTCCAGGTGCTGTCACTCAACATGACATGATGAAATAACGGTGCAATTGATTTCTCACACATTGCAGGAGCTAGCAGTTGGATGTGCAACAGCCTGACCGAGACTGAGACAGAGACAGTGTGTGTGTGTGTGTCTGTCTGACTGTCTGTCTTTGTGTTTATTTGTGTGTGTGTATATGTGTTTGTCTGTCTGACTGTCTGTCTTTGTGTTTATTTGTGTGTGTGTGTATATGTGTTTGTCTGTCTGACTGTCTGTCTTTGTGTTTATTTGTGTGTGTGTATATGTGTTTGTCTGTCTGACTGTCTGTCTTTGTGTTTATTTGTGTGTGTGTGTGTGTGTATGTTTGTCTTTGTGTTTATTTGTGTGTGTGTGTATGTTTGTCTTTGTGTTTATGTGTGTGTGTGTGTATGTTTGTGTTTGTGTTTATTTGTGTGTGTGTGTATGTTTGTCTTTGTGTTTATTTGTGTGTGTATGTATGTTTGTCTTTGTGTTTATTTGTGTGTGTGTGTGTATGTTTGTGTTTGTGTTTATTTGTGTGTGTGTATATGTGTTTGTCTGTCTGACTGTCTGTCTTTGTGTTTATTTGTGTGTGTGTGTGTGTGTATATTTGTCTTTGTGTTTATTTGTGTGTGTGTGTATGTTTGTCTTTGTGTTTATTTGTGTGTGTGTGTATGTTTGTCTTTGTGTTTATTTGTGTGTGTGTGTGTATGTTTGTGTTTGTGTTTATTTGTGTGTGTGTGTATGTTTGTCTTTGTGTTTATTTGTGTGTGTGTGTGTATGTTTGTCTTTGTGTTTATTTGTGTGTGTGTGTGTGTGTTTGTCTTTGTGTTTATTTGTGTGTGTGTGTATGTTTGTCTTTGTGTTTATTTGTGTGTGTGTGTATGTCTGTCTTTGTGTTTATTTGTGTGTGTGTGTGTGTGTGTGTGTGTTTGTCTTTGTGTTTATTTGTGTGTGTGTGTATGTTTGTGTTTATTTGTGTGTGTATGTTTGTGTTTGTGTTTATTTGTGTGTGTGTGTGTGTGTGTTTGTGTTTGTGTTTATTTGTGTGTGTGTGTGTTTACCTGCATGTATATGTCTGTTTATTTTTGTCTGTGTTTTTGTGTGTGTGTATATGTTTGTCTGTTTGTGTTATTTGTGTGTGTGTGTGTATGTTTGTGTTTATTTGCGTGTGTGTGTGTGTGTGTGTTTATAACTCACACACCTGATGTGTTGTGGTTTGTGAATATTCCTCCAAGTCTGGGGTGGTTAGTCACGGCTGAGCTGGGTGCTCTAGAGGGGCTAGTTCCATTAGCCACACACACACACACACACACGGTGCTAGCAGAGGGGCTAGCTCCATTAGTGTGTGCTGATTAGCCTGCTCTGCTGGGCTGCGTTTCTGTAGCCAGCGCTCAACCATATGCTGGCCACAACCCAACCGGAGCCCAGCCAGTTCTGGGCCAGATTTAGACACTGGCAGAGTCTGAGTGGAGCGCTGGCTGGCGTCTCAGATTGGGGTTGTCGTGAGCTGTCACCATGACGATGTTGTGCAAACATGCCAGCTGTCAGATCCAAGCAGTTGGCGCTGGTACTTGTGGTGCTGATGACACAGCCTGTGATAGGCTGTGATAGTGTGGGAATCAGGAAATGTGGGAGGAAACAGCCTTCTGATTGGTTGTGGCTGATTGGTTGTGGCTAGGAGGGAATCAAGAAACATGGGAGGAAACAGCCTTCTGATTGGTTGTGGCTGATTGGTTGTGGCTAGGAGGGAATCAAGAAACATGGGAGGAAACAGCCTTCTGATTGGTTGCGACTGGGATTAAAATCAGAGCTGAGTGCAAGATGCGATACGTTTAATTCAACAGAAGCAGAGGTAGGTGCGCTAACTGACCCTTAGTAGCTTAGTTAGTCTCTTCGTTAGAGAGGGCAAGGCTGTTTTCATCCAGTAAGCCCATATATAAATGCCTAATTAGATCCATGTAGGGGCTTCCTGTCATCTCAGCATTTCGCATTTATCAGGCGATCCTGTCGCTGTCCTGTTCTTATTGTCTTTCTAATACAGTGAGTTTTGCTGGTAAGATAGCTTCTCTGACGCACCCATCAGATGGGCAATCGGCTCTGTGATTGGCTGAGATACAGATGGAATCAGGAAACACAGGGAGAACAGCTAAGTGATTGGCTGAGACAGGGATGGAATCAGGGCCGTATTCAGGGACAAATAGTTTAATTTAACAGACACAGAATTACACTTTTAATGTAGTACACATCAAATGTGTTCTGTGTTCTGATTACACAATAGCAACATGCTTCATACAGCTAGCACAGTGTTGGGTGTGTGTGTGTGTGTGTGTGTGTGTTTGGAGGGGGCATGACCATGATGACATGACACCTGACACGTGATTGGTGGGGTCATGGCCAATCCCTGTTCTCTGTGTGAAACGCTAGAAATGGAAAAGCTCAGTGTGTAGAAACATCACACACACACACACACACACACACACACACACACACACACACACACACACACACACACACACACACACACACACACACACACACACACACACACACACACACACACACACACACACACACACACACACACACACACACACACACACACACACACACACACACACACACACACACACACACACACACACACACACACACACACACACACACACACACACACACACACACACACACACACACACACACACACACACACACACACACACACACACACACACACACACACACACACACACACACACACACACACACACACACACACACACACACACACACACACACACACACACACACACACACACACACACACACACACACACACACACACACACACACACACACACACACACACACACACACACACACACACACACACACACACACACACACACACACACACACACACACACACACTCACACACACACACACACACGCTCACACACACACACACTCACACACACACACACACACGCTCACACACACACACATCAGTGATTCAGCTCCCTTGACAAAAAGTTGTGTTGGCGTCTAATGAAACAAAAGGGGCAGGATGCTGTTAGACAGCTGAGGGTTTAAAGGCAGGTGACTTAAAAGCCTTTCAAAGCGGAGCTGTGTGTGTGAGGCTCCCTGTGTGTGTGTGAGTGAGGCTCCCTGTGTGTGTGAGGCTCCCTGTGTGTGTGTGAGTGAGGCTCCCTGTGTGTGTGTGAGTGAGGCTCCCTGTGTGTGTGAGGCTCCCTGTGTGTGTGTGAGTGAGGCTCCCTGTGTGTGTGTGAGTGAGGCTCCCTGTGTGTGTGTGTGTGAGGCTCCCTGTGTGTGTGAGGCTCCCTGTGTGTGTGTGAGTGAGGCTCCCTGTGTGTGTGAGGCTCCCTGTGTGTGTGTGAGTGAGGCTCCCTGTGTGTGTGAGGCTCCCTGTGTGTGTGTGAGTGAGGCTCCCTGTGTGTGTGAGGCTCCCTGTGTGTGTGTGAGTGAGGCTCCCTGTGTGTGTGAGGCTCCCTGAGCGCCGGCCTCCTTTCAAACAGCCCCCCCCACCAGACGCCTGCATTGCCACTCTGGTGACAGTCAGAAATAGGCTTTTTAGTCCAACTCACTTTAAACTGGGCTCCCAACTGGTATTTTCCCCATTTGAATTTTGTGTTTAACTGCACCTACACACACTCTCACAGGCACACACATACACACTCTCTCTCTCTCTCACACACACAAACACACACACACACACTCATGAACACACACACATACACATACACCAATGAACACACATACAAACACAGGGACACACACACACACACACACAGCCTGCTGTGAGGGCTTCCAGGGGTGAATTAAACCAGGATATATTTTCAGCAAATGTCACTTACTGCCTGAAACAGCGAAACAGCCATGTCAGACCCTTGACAGTGCTCCTATGTGTGTGTGTGTGTGTGTGTGTGTGTGTGTGTTTGTCAGTGCGTGCATTCATATGTCTGTGTGCTTGTGTGTGTGTGTGTGTGGGTTCTCCATGTCAGTGTGTGTTCATGAGCACAGACAGATCAGCCCTCACATTTTGTGTCCAGCTAATGGTCTTGCACTGGAGCCATTTCTTGCACACACACACACACCCACACACACACACACAGCGCCTGCTCTGACAGTTTGACAGGCCTTTTAGGGGGTCAGCCTGAGCGGTGTCTTGCTGCTTAGAAAATTACAAGCAGCACAAGCCAATATGGCTTCCTGAGGGTCGACGCTCCAGGCACAAGCTCCTCCTAACCCCATCCCCTTTAAGAGAAATCCACAAGCCCTTCCCCAGTCTGCTCATTAAAGGGAAGCACAGCTGTGTACACTGCTGTCTGCAGTCTCCGTAGCGACAGCCAGAATACACACACACACACACACACACAGAAACACACACAACCAGTGGACAGGTGATAAGCCACCGATCACAGCAAGTGGGTGTTGGGGTGGCCCAAGACTTTCAGGGTGCCCCGTGTGTGTGTGTGTGTCTGTGTGTATCTGTGTCTGTGTCTATGTCTGTGTCTGTGTGTGTGTGAGCCAGAAAGGGCATCCCATAAGTAAAGAAATATAAAAAAAATAAATACTGTATATTTGACACTGGCTGATTGGACCCAGTGAGGAGGTATGCATGGCAAGGAGAAGGGGCCCCAGCTGGGAGCCTTGGGGCACACCTGTGGTAAGGTGGTGTAGTGCAGATGGTTGCCTCATATTTAACACTTGTGAAAATATGTTTCTTTTATGTATGGGCTGCTGTAGTTAGCTGAGCTTGGAAAGGTGTGCATTCTCTCCTCTAGAAGGCATCTGTTTAGGATAACTAAGACAGGAAGTCAGGAAAATTGGGTTATTTCTCCTGCAGTCTGCTTCTATATGGCTCACTGAAAAAGGAAGCTTGTGTTCTTTCTACGGTAGATATCTGATTGGCTAGCTTGTGCCAAAAGGTTGTGTTCTTTCTCCTGTAGTAGACATATGATTGGCTAGCTGAAATAGGAAGGACATGTATTCCCTCCAGCAGCAGTCATCTGATTGGTCAGCTGAATCAGGAAGGGGGTGGTCTGTCCTCAGATGCTCTGTGCTTCTCTGACAGACTGACCGGAGAGGAGACTGATTGACATGGATGTCTGGGACAGCTCTGTAGAAGTGGTGTGCAGGGATAATTGTAGTGACATTTTCAGCCTCCTCTCCTCCCATTCCGTCTTAAGTGCTGGTTTAATGTGAGCCTCGCATAGGGCTCAAAAAACAACCGCACACACACACGCACCCACCCACACACACACCCACACACACACACCTCTGGGGCCAGCGTAAAAGCACTCAGCCAATATTGGGTTGGGAGTGGGGCTGTTTGCGTTGTGTGAGACTTCAGCTGTCATTTGGTTTAGACACTGAGAGGAAACAGCAGAGACAGACACAGTAAAATATCACTCTCAAGTGTGACTGCTCATGTGCTGACCTCTAAACACCTCTGCTGTTTGGAACCACAGCTCCTAAAAGCCATCATGGAACGAGGAGGAGGAGGAGGAGGAGGAGGAGAGAGAGAGAGAGAGAGATGACATTTCATAATTTTCTCATGATATCCGCTAGATGCAGCTTTTTCTTCTCACCCGAGGTGTTCTGGGCCGTAAGTAGCCCTGTTGCGGCCCAGTCGTGGCTCTCCCATGGTGAGGGAAGGCTGGTTGTGATCTGGCAGATGCTCTTTTGATGGTGGTGTGGGTGACTGGTGGCAAACCGTTAGGAGCCCTTTGAAAGTGTTTCTCTGTACGTGCACACACACACACACACACACACACACACACACACACACACACACACACACACACACACACACACACACACACACACACACACACACACACACACACACACACACACACACACACACACACACACACACACACACACACACACACACACACACACACACACACACACACACACACACACACACACACACACACACACACACACACACACACACACTCAGTACACAGGTTTAGCTGTTAAAAGCGGTGGGCCTCTATGTGTGGCGTGTGCCTGGTGTGGGCTTTCTTCTTTGGTCAGCAAAGGCGAGGATCCATTAGGACACACTTGTGCCTTATGGATATTTCCTTTTGGCCTGCCTTTACACACACACACACACACACACACACACTGTGAGGTAAGAATTCATTTCAGACAGCCTGAGTCTGAATGCCAATCTGGACCACATTTCACCTGCACTGGACTGAGAGCTCTTTTATTTAATAGGGTATCTTCAAATACTCACCGCTGGTCCTCTGTCTGTGTGTGTGTGTGTGTGTGTGTGTGTGTGTGTCTGTGGGATGGGAGAGATGTGTAGGCTGCCAGCTCCCGACTTTTAATTCTCTCCTTCAGTCACCACTCAAAGGTTCTGATTCCCTTTGTGTCATATCTTTTTACCCAACCTCCTAACACACACACACACACACACACACACACACACACACACACACACACACACACACACACACACACACACACACACACACACAGACACACACACACACACACACACACAGACACACACACACACTCAGACACACAAACACACACACACAGACACACACACACACACCAAATCTCTCTCTCTCCCTCACACACACACACACACACGCACACACACACACCAAATCTCTCTCCCTCACACACACACACACACACACACACACACACATACACACACACCTAATCTCTCTCTCTCCCTCACACACACACACAAACACACACACCAAATCTCTCTCCCTCACACACACACACACACACACACTCCACCGCCCCAAATATGATACACACACATACACACTCCACCGCCCCAAATATGATACACACACATACACACTCCACTGCACCCAATGCGATACACACACACTCCGTCATGCTCAGTATGACACACACACATACACACTCCACTGCCCCAAATATGATACACACACATACACACTCTGCCATGCTCAGTGTGATACACACACATACACACTCCACTGCACCCAATGCGATACACACGCATACACACTCCGTCATGCTCAGTATGACACACACACATACACACTCCGCCATGCTCAATGTGATACATACACATACACACTTCATCGCACCCCATATGATATACACAAATACACACTCCACTGCTCTCAATGTGATACACATGCATACACACACTCCATGACACTTAATTTAGTGTGAGAATAATGTGCAAGATAGTGCCGTGTGATTGGCCCATTGCATCAGCTCCCAGCCAATCAATGGGCCTGTCTGGCACTCAATCAAAGCCAATGTGCTCCAGATTGATAGACAGGCCAGCATCGATCCTCTCAATTGCTCAGATAGAATACTAACCTGAGGGATGGGAACACTGCATCTAAAAAGCATTCTGGCTTTGATGTGTGTGTGTTGTATGTGGTTGTTGGATGTGGATGTTTGATGTGTGTGTGTTTTATGGGGTTGCTGGGTGTGGATGTTTGATGTGTGTGTGTGTTTTATGGGGTTGCTGGGTGTGGATGTTTGATGTGTGTGTGTGTTTTATGGGGTTGCTGGGCGTGGATGTTTGATGTGTGTGTGTGTGTTGTATGTGGTTGCTGGATGTGGGCAGAGAGAACAGCGTGAGTGTTTGTTATTCTCTCTAAATAACAGGGCATCTAGAGCTGGGAGTCCAAAAGAAGAAGAAGTGTAGCTGGCAGTTCTGCCTTCTTGACTGGAGAATGATGAATGATGAATGATGCCTCTCCTGTTTGGAGCTGCTGCTAATTGGCTGCTTTTGTTACAAACATCTTTCTGATCAGCAGCTAAGAAAAGCTATGGGACATGATTTCTAATGAAAAGATGTCAGGATGTATGTGTGTGTGTGTGTGTGTGTGTGTAGCCAGTGAAAGGGTTCAGTGAGTGTTGCAGGCGTTAATGGCCCACTGAGCAGCTGTGTGAATGTGACTTCTCTGGCCATAATGAATGCTTACTAATGTTCTCTTCTTCTCTCTTTCTTTTCTTTCTTTCCTTCTTTCTTCCTCACGCCTTCCAAAGGAGCGGCTCAGACCATGCCAGGTACACTCGTCATCTTTTTCTCTCTTTCTGTCGCTTCCTCTCTTCTCTATTCTCTGTCTCTCTTTTCTCTCTCTCTTTCTGTCGCTTTCGCTCTGTCTGCCTCTATCTGTTTCTTTTTGCCACCTTCTTTTTGTCCAAGTCAGCTTTCCCCTCTCTCTCTCTCTCTCTCTCTCTCTCTCTCTCTCTCTCTCCTCCCTGTGTGTATGGTGTCATTTAATGCACTGTTCCCTTGTTCTGTCCTGTTGTGCTGGTAGTATGATGTGCTTTGGGGAATCTTTGATGTGTTCCTGAGTCCTTGTCTATGCAGTGATGAGTGGATGAGTGGATAAGTGTGCTCTCCACACGCATATGGGCCAACCGCACACACACACACACACACACAGACCAACCATACACACAAACACACATACACACACACATACAGACCAGTCACACACATACAGACTAACCACACACACACAGACCAACCACACACACATACAGACCAAACATACACACACACACACACACACACACATACAGACCAAACATACACACACATACACACACACACACTCTGTAATGTCCATTTTTATCCACCAGTTTTTATAAACAACCCAAAGGTGTAGGGCCTGGCAGGATTAACACACACTCCTCCTTTATGTTGAAATAATTGATTTATTTCTCCAGGTAATACAAAACGTAACTGAAGGATGTTGTAAAATAAAGATTGATAATGAAGTTAACCAAAACAACTGTTTCCAAAACTGTAAATAAAACGATTGTGGTCAAAACAGTGTCTCACCATCCAGCATTATCAATGAACACACTCACCTCCCCTACGTCACAGGTGATATACCATTTACACCCTCCATGTGACCCAAGACGGCAGGTAGTTAAACACAATTAAAACGGTAAATATAAACCTTTCCATACAACAACTCATATTGCAAAACTACGTTTTCAAACTATAGTTTTACACAAAATTAGAAATAATGTATATGGCTATAACACATACAGACCAACCACACACACACACCTACGGGCCAAACGCACACACATACAGACCAACCACACACACACACCTACGGGCCAAACGCACACACATACAGACCAACTACGCACACACACAAATAACAAAATAAGCATTAATAATAAACAGAGAGAAAATAAACAGAGAGAAAAAAAAAACAGAGAGAAAATAAACAGAGAGAAAAAAAAAACAGAGAGAAAATGTAAATGTCTGAGAACAAAAAGAAGTGAAAAGAAAAGAAAAGAAAAGAGGAAACGGTGGTTAGATGTGTGTTGTGTGTTTTGTGTTGTGTGTTTTGTGTTTTGCGTTGTGTGTTGTGTGTTGTGTGTTTTGCGTTGTGTGTTGTGTGTTTTGTGTTTTGCGTTGTGTGTTTTGCATTGTGTGTTTTGTGTTGTGTGTTTTGTGTTTTGTGTTTTGCGTTGTGTGTTTTGCGTTGTGTGTTGTGTGTTTTGTGTTGTGTGTTTTGTGTTGTGTGTTGTGTGTTTTGTGTTTTGCGTTGTGTGTTTTGTGTTGTGTGTTGTGTGTTTTGTGTTTTGTGTTGTGTGTTTTGTGTTGTGTGTTTTGTTTTGTGTTGTGTGTTTTGTGTTGTGTGTTGTGTGTTTTGTGTTGTGTGTTTTGTGTTGTGTGTTTTGTGTTGTGTGTTGTGTGTTTTGCGTTGTGTGTTTTGTTTTGTGTGTTTTGTGTTGTGTGTTTTGTGTTGTGTGTTTTGTGTTTTGCGTTATGTTTGATTTTGCATTTGTGTAGCAGAGAGGAAAGTGGTGATGTGTTTTTGCGGGAGATGAGCTCTTGAGTGAAGAACGTGAAGGGAGAGACCAGGTGCATGAGGAACGTGTTGATTTTAACACAGTCTATGAATGACTCGTTCAGGAGAAAACACACAACGGATCGAAATGAAACAACAATTTAAGCTTGAAAACAAAACAGCCGGTCAGGGACACACTTCTACCCAAGCACACACTCTTCCCATTGCACCCAGCCACCACTTCCTCTAACCTATAGACGACCCACCTGCGACCTCTCCCATAATTAGGCTACGTGGCATGAAGATGAACTCTGCTAATTTGATTTATAAATAATAAATCCAAAAGAGTGATTGTGTATGTGTTTATGTGTGTGTGTGTGTTATGTATGTGTTTATGTGTGTGTTATGTATGTGAGTGTGTGTGTGTGTGTTATGTATGGGAGTGTGTGTGTGTGTGTTATGTATGTGTTTATGTGTGTGTGTGTGTGTGTGTGTGTGTGTGTTATGTTAGCGATTGTTGATGTTCCACTTTTGCTTGAGGACATATTTTGCTGATTATTTGTACTTTTACTGAAGTACCAACTCCACACACACACACACACACACACACACACACACACACACACTAAAGGGTGAAGGCAGAGTTAGGGATGCTGTATGTGTGTATTCCCTCTCTGAGCTGATGGTGTGTATATGCCCTGCCTGAGTAGCTCCCCACTGCAGTGTCTGTCCTCTATCAGAGCTCTGCATCTCAGTCTGTGTGTGTCCAAGTTCACACTGTATGTGTGTGTGTGTGTGTGGACCAAGAACTGGGACTAGCCAGTCCTTCAAACTAATAGCCAATTTATCTTTTAATAATATATCCTTCATTAAATAGATCAATCATGAAATATAGATTGAATAACATTTTTGTAATAATAGATTTAGAGCTTTTTTGATGTATTAAATCATTAATGTATTTATTGGATGATATGTGTGACACGTATAATTAAAGACAAATGGACACGTATAATTAAAGACGCATCACCAGAAGTCCCCCTTCCAGCAGGGCCACTGATTGGCTGCCACTGTGGAGAAAATGGCAGCTAGACTCAGGGATCTTGATGAGGACGTGACAGGAAAAGCCATGTGGGCTCCAAGTAAACCGCAGAGGATTTTTAAAACTTGTCAGGGGGAATCAAGAGGTCTTTCATGAGAGGTTTTGAATGATGACTTTTTGGAAATAAAAAAGAGTATTTCTTAAACTGTGTGCTTTGTGACTGTCCTCGTGATTCACATTCCTGAAGGTCAGTGTGTGTATGTGTGTGTGTGTTTGTCCTTGCTATTTGCATTCCTTGAGGTCAGAGTGTGTGGTGACATTGTTGTCAGTGTTCCCGTGGGTGGGTGGGTGGAGTTGTAATAGTAGAGGGAGCAGAGCAGCAGAAGTGTGTGTGTGTATGTGTTCTCGTAAGTGCCTTGCGCTTGTGGAGAATGGAGAGGCGGCCTGCGTTCCTGCGTTCTTGCACGGGTCCCTCAAGGTTCTCCTGTCCTTTCATACCAACATGGCGGACACATATAAAGTGAATGGCAGGCGAATCAAAAGGTGACCTTTCAAAAACTTCAGCACAAAAGAATCCAAAGAATGAAAGCGGTGTGTGTGTGTGTGTGTGTGTGTGTGTGTGTAGCCTCCGTGCCTTATCCACACTGACCCTGAGCCAGTGAGGTGGGGTGTGAGGAGGGGAGAGGGAATGGAAGACTGTGTCTGCTGGACTGGTGCAGAGCCGTGATGCTGGGCCCTTAGGTGAGCTAAGATTTGCCCTGTGCTGTCACCCCAGGGTGGGTTTAGAGCTCCATTGGGTGACAGCAGAGTACTGAAGTAAGGAGATGGGTCTTAGGGCTGCCCTGACGTCTCCTGTGGAGATCAGTATTGATCAGAACAGAGGTGTTGTGGTCAGGGTTCTTAGTGAGAGGCAAGGTTGGTGAAATCCCTGTGCAGTACACACGCTGACCCAATGAGTGGGCACACAGACACACACACACACACACACACAAACACACTGTGCTGATTCACACACACGCTGACCCAATGAGTGGGCACACAGACACATACACACACACAGACACAAACACACTGTGCTGAATCACACAAACGCTGACCCACTGAGTGGACACGCACATACACATGCACGGCACTGGTCCACAGCCAGGGACAGACTCAAACTGTCTCTGTCTGCTGGGAGGCTGACATGTCCTGGTCCTCTTGGCAATCTGTGGGGTCTCCCTGAGTTCCTGGTTCTCTAATGCTGCCAGTCTGTCTGTGTGTGTGTATGTTTGTGTGTGTGTGTGTTTGGTGTGTTCACTTACTACATAAGATAAAGAGCTTGCAAATTCTGAGTTACTATCACCCTTATAACCCCTGAAGCCATCATCTGTCTGTCTGTCTGTCTGTCTGACCTTAAACATGGTCTTAACCCAGCTTAATGGAGCAGCCTGTACTGCTACTGACTGCAATGCTATTTTTCTTTTCCATTGTGAAGAGCTAATTGTGCAGACAAAGCAGTATATAGCAGGGTTTGCTTTGCCTGCAAGTTCTTTGTTGACTAACACTCCTGGAGTTGGACAGTTTTATTTTGTGTGTGTGTGTGTGTGTGTGTGTGTGTGTGTGTGTGTGTGTGTGTGTGTGTGTGTGTGTGTGTGTTGGAGTGATGCTGCAGACATGAGATAAGGTAGTTGGTAAGGCTGGAGCCGTCTGGTCTCCCTCATCTGAGCCGAAGCCTCTGTGTGCCGTACGCCCTTGAGCAACTCAGAAACACTTCTGCTCACCCCTACTGATGGTCCTCTCTGGCCTAGTCACTTTCCATTAAAAACAAAATCATTGAATAGAGTTAAAATACAAGATGCTTTCCATGTATACTGGGTCCACACACGCAAGCTTAGTAATGAATTGAATATTTGGGGTGGTGGTGTTGGAGCGGTTAAGGAACCTGATCTCAGTTGCCACCGTTGTGCCCTTGAGCAAGGCCCTTAATGCTAAGTTGCTCTAGGGGAGACTGACCCTGATGTAAGGCCCTTAATGCTAAGTTGCTTTAGGGGAGACTGGCCCTGATGTAAGGCCCTTAATGCTAAGTTGCTCTAGGGGAGACTGGCCCTGATGTAAGGCCCTTAATGCTAAGTTGCTCTAGGGGAGACTGACCCTGATGTAAGGCCCTTAATGCTAAGTTGCTCTAGGGGAGACTGGCCCTGATGTAAGGCCCTTAATGCTAAGTTGCTCTAGGGGAGACTGACCCTGATGTAAGGCACTTAACCCTAAGTTGCTCTAGGGGAGACTGACCCTGATGTAAGGCCCTTAATGCTAAGTTGCTCTAGGGGAGACTGGCCCTGAACTAATTGATAATGCTAGTTAACAAATGTAAGTGGCATTGGATAAAAGTGTCTGCTAGATGCATAAATGTAAATATTTTAACTTTTTATTTCTTGTGAATCTCTCTTGTGAATCTGTAGACTATACAGCGACTGTTTTAGAGGTAGAAAGTCAAGGAACATAAATCAAGCTTAACCCAGCCCCCAAAGATGTCTTACCAGAGTGTGGTGTGTTTCTTGTCAAACCTCACAAAGAGAGTGTGTGAAGAGTGTTTCTATGTGTTTGTGCCATGTGCACTTAAAGCCTTCTTCAGAGCGACCCTGATCTACATGACTGTTCAGTCTGAGAGAAGAAGAAATGAGAAGGAGGTTATTTATGGATGTGTAATTTAGAGATGTACTCTCAGAAATAAATTGGATGTTAACCAGCCATTCAAAAAGGCTTGTAGGGTTCATGTGGCATTAGAAGTACACATAGCCCTCCGTACGTGACGGCCGGTAAGCTAGCGCGGAAAATAGTCTCACTGCTGTGCTGTGCTGGGCCAGCTCTATACAGAGAGGCAGCTGACATGTGCTGATAGCTTTGGTCCAGGACTCCTCTGAATGGGCCAGCACAGCGTGTGTGGGAGACCGCACAGAGAAGTCATTTTCTTACCTGGACAGAATTAGTTTCAAAAGGCGCTTTTCTATCGCTGAGGTGCTCTTGGGCTGCAGCAGGAGAAAAAGGCTTCGATTCCTCCCCACCTGCTCGGAAACACATAAGGCAGATTTGGCTGGACAGACGCAGATGAAATGGTGCCTGGTTGGAACTCAGCTGTGTTCAGGGTTGAATGGTGTTAGTGCTGCTGCTAGCTGCTAAGCCCAGGACTGAATGGTGTTAGCGTTGCCGCTAGCTGCTATGCTATGCTGCTATATCATCTCTGCTGTTAGCTGCCATGCTGTGCTGCTGTGTTAGCTCTGTTGTTAACTACAATGCTGTGCTGGTATGTTAGCACTGCTCTTCTCCTGCTCCTGCTCTTCCACTGGTGGAATGACCTTCCAAATGCTACCACATCAACAGTACACCTTAAAGAAACTCTTGAAGACCCAGCTCTTCCAAGAATATCTCCTGGCTTGAATTCTGAATACCAGGAATGCACTTTATCTCTCTTTATACTGCACTGTTATTACACTATTGCACTTTCAACTTAAAATACTACAAATTTTATGTTAGCAAAATGCACTCTTTGTTAGTTTTTTTTTTATTGTGTTGTAGCTTGAATGTTATCCTCTTTTGTAAGTTGATTTGGATAAAAGCGTCTGCTAAATGCATAAATGTAAATGTAATGTAATGTTGGTTAGCTTCCATGCTGTGCTGGTATGTTAGCTCTGCTGTTAGCTGCCATGCTGTGCTGGTATGTTAGCTCTGCTGTTAGCTGCCTTGCTGGGCTGGTATGTTAGCTCTGCTGTTAGCTGCCATGCTGTGCTGCTATGTTAGCTCTGCTGCTATGTTAGCTCTGCTGTTAGCTCTGCTGCTATGTTAGCTCTGCTGTTAGCTGCCATGCTGGGCTGGTATGTTAGCTCTGCTGTTAGCTGCCATGCTGTGCTGGTATGTTAGCTCTGCTGTTAGCTGCCATGCTGTGCTGGTATGTTAGCTCGCCTGTTAGCTGCCATGCTGGGCTGCTATGTTAGCTCTGCTGTTAGCTGCCATGCTGGGCTGCTATGTTAGCTCTGCTGTTAGGCTGATGCGCCCTCAGTCTTTATTTTGAGTCCTTCTCCTCCAGTGGCCAAATTTCGGTGGCCCAGGGTGGCGTCTCAAAAGAGAGGCTGTGTTTAGAAAGCTGTTGGCCATGCATGACTGAAGAGTTGGAAAAGCGTTGCTGTGAGTTGTGCTGAGGTGCTGCCACATACACACACACCCTACCCCTACCACTAATCCCACTCCCTTCCTTTGAGAAGTTTTGAGAAGTTGTACGTCAGCCTGTGGTGTAGGCTGTGGTACATGACAGACAGACGGACAGACAGATTTGAGAAGGAGTGCATCAGGCGTGGTCTGGGCCACGGCACATGGCAGTGCAGAGCCACAAATTAGACTTTTGTTCTTCTCCTGATGTGGTGTGAGAACTGACATCACCTACTGGGGCTTTGTGATACTAGAGACTTTGTGTGTGTGTGTGTGTATTTGTGTGTGTGTGTGTGTGCGTGTAAGGCTTCTGAATTACCAACCCAGCATCGACTCTGCATCCCAGATTCCCTGCCTGCCCTGCTGCTTTGGGCTGATAAGGCCAATGGCTTCATTACGGCAGGGCAGAGCTGCAGGCCCACTAACACAGAGCCCACTAACACAGAGCCTGGAGCTGGGGCTGGCGCTGGTCTGGGGCTGGGGCTGGGGCTGGGGCTGGGGCTGGTCTGGAGCTGGGGCTGTTCTGGGGCTGGGGCTGGTCTGGGGCTGGTCTGGAGCTGGGGCTGGTCTGGGGCTGGGGCTGGGGCTGGTCTGGAGCTGGGGCTGGGGCTGGTCTGGAGCTGGGGCTGGGGCTGGGGCTGGTTTGGGGCTGGGGCTGGTCTGGAGCTGGGGCTGGTCTGGGGCTTGTACAGCCAGCTCTTTGCCAGTGTGGCACACTGAAGCCATGCTTGTTATCGGCTCATTCTCCCAGTCACACTCATGGAGCAGACGGCAACAGGCTGCCCTGAGATTGTCTGCAAGCGTGCCTCAACTAAATGACCAGATCACTGAATATTAAATGTACATCAACCCCTAAAACATGAAAAATGTCTAACGCTCTCTTGTAATGTAATATAGCCAAAGCTTTTAAGGCGTATCGCTGCAGTCGAGTATCCGATTCAAAACACACAAATGAGCAGAAGGCTTTTCACACCCTCATGACAAAAATGCCTCGACTTTCATTGTGGTTACAGCATTGATGGTTTAGTGCCGTTTGAATTGGTATTTGAGTGGCTCTGTGGTGCTTTTGTTTTAGAGAATGAGTCAGTTGCTGCTTTTGGGGGAACATTTGCTGTGTTTTAGTTTGTTTTCCTGGTTTTGTGTGGTGGTGTTGGTCGTTCTTGTGTTGTTTTGTTTCATGGAGAACCTCATCTGAATAATGAATAAGTTGGATCTGAGGAGAGTGTATTAGTAAAGTGTGTGTGTGTGTGTACATGTCTTTTATGAGTGTGTGTGTGTGTGTGTGTGTGTGTGTGTACATGTCTTTTATGAGTGTATGTGTGTGTGTGTGTGTGTGAGAGAGAGAGAAAGGAAAGTTTTGTCTCTAGAGGTTACTGGCACTGACAGGTTCCTCAGCCCCTCCTTGCGAGTGTCAGAGAGAAAGAGTGGGTGTCACGCGTGCTTAACCTCAAGCACCACACACACACACACACATACACAGCCGCTTACCAATTCAGGTAGTCTGACACATCATTGTGAGCTCAGTTCCACACAACCATGTCTGTCTGATTTGTGTGTGTGTTTGTGTGTGTGTGTGTGTGTATGTATGTGTTTGTGTGTGTTTGTGTTTCTGATGTGTGTGCGTGTGTCATAATCTCCAACAGGTCAGCCTACAATCTACTGAAGGGCTAGTGTGTTTGTGTGTGTTTGTGTGTGTCTGGTGTGTTTGTGTGTGTCTGTTATTGAGGCACTGATTTGTTGTTGGTAATGATAATGCTGTTGAGAGTGATTGGGATGTTGTTGCTGTTGTTGTTGTTGTTGTTGTTGTTGTTGATATTGTTGTGGCTGTGATTACCTGAGCTGATTTGAATGAGGTTAGTGTGGTTGTCATGATGTATTATGGGTGTGTGCGAATGATGCTGCTGTTTTTAGCCACGGAGACACGATGGCGCCGCTTTTCTCGGGCGCCTGGCAACCCAAGCATGAATCAT
Source organism: Tenualosa thibaudeaui (assembly GCA_027481765.1). Lineage (NCBI taxonomy): Eukaryota > Metazoa > Chordata > Actinopteri > Clupeiformes > Clupeidae > Tenualosa > Tenualosa thibaudeaui. The sequence goes on along the minus strand of JAIFZK010000206.1, from coordinate 462,211 downwards.
TTGCATTTAGTGTGCCGGTGCGTGTGCTAAGAGCTGCGGTCGTCACCAGGTGCGAATCCAAAGCGTTTAAACAGCACGCTGCTTCACTTCGCCTCTCACAAGATAAGAATAGAGCAAGGTGACTTTGTCTGACTCCTCTCCGCTCTCCTCTCCTTCTCTTCTCTCTTCTCATCTCCTCTCCTCTTCTCTCCTCTCTGCACTCCTCTTCGCTCCCTCCTCTCTTCTCCTCTCCTCTCCTCTCCTCTCCTTCTCTCCTCTCTTCTCCTCCCCTCCCCTCTCCTCTCCTTCTCTTCTCTCTTCTCATCTCCTCTCCTCTTCTCTCCTCTCTGCACTCCTCTTCGCTCCCTCCTCTCCTCTTCTCTCCTCTCTGCACTCCTCTTCGCTCCCTCCTCTCCTCTTCTCATCTCTCCTCTCCTCTCTCCATTCCTCTTCTCTCCCTCCTCTTCTCTCTCCATTCCTTTCCTCTCTGCTCTCCTCCCTGCTGAAGGCTTTAGGAACACCAGGCTTTACATCCAAACTGTGATCAATGTGATCATTTTAGTTGCTATTATCAGGTGGAGCATTTCATTTTATTTGCCCTCTGATACACAACATTGTTTTACACACACACACACACACACACACACACACACACATACACACAGTCCATGGCCCCAACTCTATCTCTCTTTCTCTCTCTTACACACACACACACACACACACACACACACACACACACACACACACACACACACATACACAGAACACACAGTCAGACCCCATCTCTCTCTCTTTCTCACTTTCTCTCTCTCTTACACACACACACACAGTCCATGACCCCATCTCTCTCTCTTTCTCTCTCTCTCACACACACACACAGATTTTTCTCTTCAATTACTCGCTGACACCAGCAGCCTCCCCCTTTTTCTCTCTCTATCTGTCACTTTCACACACACACACACAAACACACACACAAACACACGCAGAAAGAGATTGTTTTTTCTCTCTCTCTATGTGGTTAGAGTGAGTAGCCTTACTCTGTTGGAGGAGAGGGGGAGAGAGAGGAACGAGAGAAGGAGAGAGGGGGAGGGGGAGAGGGAGGAAAGAGAGAAGGAGAGAGGGGGAGGGAGGAACGAGAGAAGGAGAGAGGGGGAGGGAGGAGAGAGAGGAGAAGGGGAGAGGGAGGAACGAGAGAAGGAGAGATGGAGCTGCTCCTGATTGCACCTTGTGTTTAGATAGAGAGCCCTGATACAGTCCTACAATTACCTAACCCCCACCCCAACACACACACACACACACACACACACACACACACGCACACACCTCTAACACAAACAGCACTCCCCTCCCCCCACCTTAACACACACACACACACACACACCCCTGTACCACACCCTCTCCGGTGCTCAGGTCAGTAATTCTCAGTAATCCCACCTCCACAGGTGCCTCAGAGGACCTCCACAATCACCACAAAATCCCACACACGTATACACACACACACACACACACACATATATACATACACACATACACATATACACACACACATATATATACACACAAACACACACACGTACACACATGCAGGCACACACACTCGCACACACACAGACACAGACACACGCACAAGCACACACACACACACACATATTGTTGGTGACCTGTAACTGGTAAAATGCAGAGAAACAAGCATCAGGTGCAATGTGCTGGGAGCTTATCTGGTGATGCTCAGCAAAGACGTGTGTCTGTGTGTGTGTGTGTGTGTGTGTGTCAGCTTATCTAGCAGTGCTCACCAAAAACAAACACAATGTCAAGTGCTCATTTACAGCGGCTTCTTTATAGTCTGCTGTTGAAATTGGGCTCCTTTTTGTGTGTGTGTATGTGTGTGTGTGTGTGTGGGAGAAAGCTCAGTGTGTGTGTGTGTACCAAATGAGTGTGAGCGCAGGATGTGTGTGTTAACCCTGTGTGTGTGTGTGTGTGTGTTGCAGTGCAAGGGCAGAACCTGGTGACAGATAATGTGTCTGTGGTGGAGGGGGAGACGGCCACCATCAGCTGCAGAGTCAAGAACAACGACGACTCAGTCATCCAACTCCTCAACCCCAACAGACAGACCATCTACTTTAGAGACGTCAGACGTGAGTACACACACACACACACACACACACACACACACACACACATACGTGACTGTCATCCTGCACCTCAACCCCAGGAGACCGACCGTCTGCTTTA
>JAIFZK010000206.1:447500-452500 GCA_027481765.1 Tenualosa thibaudeaui | reverse complement strand
ATACTGTGTTTTGCCAGAGTATTTCTAGTTGGACAAGTAATTAGAAGCCTGTAAACAAAGTCCTTCTAAGGCAAGTCCATTCACTTGGCCGCAGTCTTGAAACGCCTTTGGGCATCTGTTTGGGATTACCAAGACCAGGCCCTATCAAAATCATTAGTGAGGTATCCAAAACTCAAGACCAGGCCCTATCAAAATGAATGGGGAGAAATCCAAAACTCCAGATCGTCAGGTCAAACAGACTTAAAGAGTGTGTGAATCGTTTAAGTCTGACATTATTTAAAATGACAATTTTCTCACTACTCCTGAGCCAACATTTGTGGCATGCTATCACCATGGTTACGGAGATGGTAAACAAAAGGTCCACCATCTCTGCACTACAAGCGGCCACATTAATATGGGAGGACTTTTAAGTGATGTGTGTCCAAAGAGAACATTAATATGGGAGGACTTTTAAGTGATGTGTGTCCAAAGAGAACATTAATATGGGAGGACTTTTAAGTGATGTGTGTCCAAAGAGAACATTAATATGGGAGGACTTTTAAGTGATGTGTGTCCAAAGAGAACATTAATATGGGAGGACTTTTAAGTGATGTGTGTCCAAAGAGAACATTAATATGGGAGGACTTTTAAGTGATGTGTGTCCAAAGAGAACATTAATATGGGAGGACTTTTAAGTGATGTGTGTCCAAAGACAACATTAATATGGGAGGACTTTTAAGTGATGTGTGTCCAAAGACAACATTAATATGGGAGGACTTTTAAGTGATGTGTGTCCAAAGACAACATTAATATGGGAGGACTTTTAAGTGATGTGTGTCCAAAGACAACATTAATATGGGAGGACTTTTAAGTGATGTGTGTCCAAAGAGAACATTAATATGGGAGGACTTTTAAGTGATGTGTGTCCAAAGAGAACATTAATATGGGAGGACTTTTAAGTGATGTGTGTCCAAAGAGAACATTAATATGGGAGGACTTTTAAGTGATGTGTGTCCAAAGAGAACATTAATATGGGAGGACTTTTAAGTGATGTGTGTCCAAAGAGAACATTAATATGGGAGGACTTTTAAGTGATGTGTGTCCAAAGAGAACATTAATATGGGAGGACTTTTAAGTGATGTGTGTCCAAAGAGAACATTAATATGGGAGGACTTTTACATTGGAGGGGTGTCCATATGACACTGAACCACAAGATGTTCAGTTTGAAGCTCTTAAAACATTTGCACATTTCAGTTATATTTTCTGTTATTTCATGTAAGTTGAGATGTTTGAAATTTAAATTTCAGCACAGTGAGGCACCAACACTTTTCCAGTAAGTTACCTTTTAGTTAAGCAAGTCAATATTGTTAGCAACCAGTGCAAACAGTTAGTCTGGAGCCCTGCACACACACACACCCCTCCACACACACACACATATATATACCTCCACCTCCACACACACACACACACACACACACACACATACCTCCACCTCCAAACACACACACACACACACATACCTCCACACACACACACACACATACACACACATACCTCCACCTCCACACACACACACACGCAGACTCCAGCCTGAATAATCCACCTCTTTCTCTCTCTGCCTCTTTCTCCTTTCTCTCTCTATTCCTCCCTCTCGCTCTCCTTCTTTCTCTCTCTCCCTACAGCTCTTAAGGACAGTCGCTTCCAGCTTGTGAACTTCTCGGACAACGAGCTGCGTGTATCTTTGTCCAACGTGTCACTGTCTGATGAGGGTCGCTACGTGTGCCAGCTCTACACAGACCCACCTCAGGAGGCCTACGCAGACATCACAGTATTGGGTAGGCACACACACACACACACACACACACACACTTACACAAAGACATATTTCTACTACACACACAGCTGACAAGAATGCTCTAAACAATATGCTGATTATTTGTTTTAGGGCTGTTGACACTAAGGCATTGGTAGTATGTTAACACAATTAGAAAATACTGTGTTTGTGTGTGTGTGAAACAAATTGCAGGAAGGGGTTAACTGAAGTTCTTGTGTGAGCAGCGTGCTGCCAGAAGTTTAATGGTGTCGTGCGTGTGTGTGAGTGTGTGTGTAAGGAGTTTGATATGGCATATGGCAGTGAGCTCCTGCTGGGTGTGTATACAGTCCATCTTTTGATAAAAATGTCATGTCTTTAAAAGAGCACTCTAGCGCTACGCCCACACACTCACACACACTCACACACACACGAAGCTAACGCTCTGCATTACAAAAAGCCTGCTATTAGCGGCATACAATAGAGCTGCTCTGCTCTGCTATGGTGTGGTGCTTGTCTGTCAAGAATAAGAACCCAGAATGGACCTAGCATTGAGTGCTGTTTTCACACACTCAGGCTGTAGTGCTTGTAGCTTTAGGTTAGCATAGATCATTGAATCCTATGAGACTGCCAGCATCTCACACGTTAGCAATTCACTCAAAAGTGACCAAAGAATTGCAGTCGTTTTCCTATTCAAAATGTGACTCTTCTGCTTCAAAGCTACAAGGTCTACCAGGGCCAACAGGAAGTGAAAGAGACACGACATAGAAAACTACACTCTCATTCCTGTCGTAATAATCAAGGAACTGTGTTACCATACCAAGAGACCAGTGGCACTATTTGACTTAGAGACATAGGGGGACTATTTTCAGGTGCTTATACACACACACACACACACACACACACACACACAGTGCATTCACAAAGTCCAGCTTTTTTTTACCTAAAATAGACTCAGTTCAGTGTTTTTCTCCCATCAACCAACACAAGATACTCCCCCACGTTACCACACACAGACACACACACACAAACGCACATTACAAAGCTTGTTTTTGCTTTAGGATAGGACACACACACACATGCACGCGTCCACACACTCACACACACACACACACACTGCACTGGCTGGTAATGAACTCCCTTGTAGTGTGTTTGTCCTCTGGGAGACTAAGTAAACCTCTGCACTGCCCATGAAAGTCTAAGTGAGTGTGAGTGTTGGGGAAAGGTTGGAGACACTATCCAAACGGTAAGTTTGCTCAGGTGCGCAGAGCACACACACACACACACACACACACACACACACACACACACACACACACACACCAGCACTTGTGCACACTGATGCCAGAGAACCAGAGAAACCGAGTGAGAATGCACTCAGCCAGAAATAAAAAGTGCAGTGGAGCTCTGTGTGTGTGTGTGTGTGTGTGTGTGTGTGTGGCCAGGCATGACTGTTTGGTTGATCTGACTACATAGGATTTCCAAAAACTAAACTAAGGACGCAATTGTAAATTGTAATGTAAAAATGAACTGGTTCATCATAACACATTAAACAACAAACACCCCACACACTCCAGATATTCAATATTCTAATTGGAAATGAATCTGTGATTCTGTATCTGTAATTGCAGTAGGCTGCATGGACTCCTGCTGTCATTCCAACCTACTGGAATCCCTTGCAAGCATTAATGGAAGTAATAATATTGATTTGGGAAGTTCAGGCCATGTGTATAAGAATCTATTCAAAGGGGAGCAGTTTCACACACACACACACACACACACTTTAGTCTCAGCTCTCACTGGTAGTGTGCAAATATGGAAATGGAGATGTTTTATTTATCCTTGAATGCTGAGTGGTGATTAATAAGAGGATTGGTGTGAGTGTGTGAGCCTAGGAGATCTGATACCATGCCAGTGACCCTTCCCTAAGGATTTGGATCTTGTGTCCTTTGCTTGTTTTACAGATCCAAATAAAAGCAGTTAAATGTCTGCGTGTGTGTGTGTGTGCGTGTCTGTGCGTGTGCACGTGTGAGTGTGTGTGTGTCTGTGTGTGTACGTGTGTGTGTGTGTGTGTTCTAATGCTGTGTGTTGTGTTGTCAGTGCCTCCAGGGAACCCAATCATTGAGTCTCGTGAGGAGGTGGTGAGTGAGGGCAATGTGTGTGTGTGTGTGTGTGTGTGTGTTCTAATGCTGTGTGTTGTGTTGTCAGTGCCTCCAGGGAACCCAATCATTGAGTCTCGTGAGGAGGTGGTGAGTGAGGGCAACGAGACGGAGATGAGCTGCATGGCCATGGGGGGCAAACCCCCCGCCTCCATCACATGGCTCAAGGGCGACCAGGAGCTACAAGGTGTGTATGTACGACTGTGTGTGTGTGTGTGTTTGTATGGTGACACATTGTATGGTGACACACTGCACTGCACAGAGTGTGTGGTGTGATGGGGGTTTGGTATGTGTCTGTGTGGACGTGTGTGTGGCTGTTGGTGTGTGTGTATATGTGGATATTTGTGTGTAGGTGTGTGTGTTTGAGGGTGAGTTGTGTCTGTGAGTAAGTGTACTGTAGCTGTTTACGTATAAGGGTGTGTGTGCAGATGTGTGTGTGTGTGTGTGTGTGTGAATGAGTGTGGCTAGGAGTCTATGTGGAAAGGCTGCATTGATTAATATACGTGTCTGTGTGTGTGTGTGTGTGTGTGTGTGTGAGAGAGAGAGAGAAAGAAAGAAAGAGTTCTATGGGGCCTAGAAGTCTGTGTGAAGACGCTGCATTGATCCTGTACATGTGTCTGCATGTGCGTGTGTGTGTGTGTGTTTGCATGTGTGTGTATGTGTGTGTGTGTGTGTTTGGTTTGTGTGTGTGTGTGTGTGTGTGTGTGTATATGTGTGTGTGTGTGTTTGGTTTGTGTGTGTGTGTGTGTGTGTGTGTATATGTGTGTATGTGTGCGTGTGCGTATGTCGTGGATTGTGTGTGGTGGGGCAGCATTGATTCCTGCCACTGGTATTCATGTTCCCTGGCCAAAGGGCAGTGTTGTCACAGGTTTAGTGAGTGTGTGGAAAGGTCTCGAATCACAGTGGGAAAAACACGCAGGCATTTCAATAGGATTGATCTGCTCATGCAGAGCTGACAATAATCAGCAACTCACACACACACACAGGCCCTCTCAGGTCTCGACCGCTCACACACACACACAGGCCCTCTCTGGTCTCGACCGCTCACACAC
>JAIFZK010000206.1:407500-442500 GCA_027481765.1 Tenualosa thibaudeaui | reverse complement strand
GCTGTTGTTGTGATGACCGACCGACCAGCAAAAGTGTGTGTGTGTGTGTGTGTGTCCCAGGCGAGACAACAGTGGAGGAGACCTACGATCGGATGTTCACGGTTACCAGCCGCCTCACCCTCACCGTCTCCAAGGAGGACGATGGTGTCCCAGTTAGCTGCATCATCAACCACCCAGCCGTGAAGGACTTCCAGGCTCAGAAGTACCTGGAGGTGCAGTGTAGGTTTACACACACACACACACACGCAAACACATACACACAAACACACACATACACAGTCTCACACACACACACAGCTGTCCTTTTCACCCTGAGCAGGAGAGTGTGTGTGTTCTGCAAGTGAGCTATTGATTAAGGATGAGAGAGAGCTGGTTAATGCCTGGCTTGGAAAGTCTAGAAAGGTTAATGCAGCCTTTTGTAATCTTAGAGGAATATTCATTTCTGCCACTGCCTCACTCGCCCGCTCACCTGTCCTCCTCGCCCGCTCACCTGCCCGCTCACCTGTCCTCCTCGCCCGCTCACCTGCCCGCTCACCTGCCCTCCTCGCCCGCTCACCTGCGCTCCTCGCCCGCTCACCTGTCCTCCTCGCCCGCTCACCTGTCCTCCTCGCCCGCTCACCTGCCCGCTCACCTGCCCGCTCACCTGTCCTCCTCGCCCGCTCACCTGCCCTCCTCGCCCGCTCACCTGTCCTCCTCGCCCGCTCACCTGCCCGCTCACCTGCCCGCTCACCTGTCCTCCTCGCCCGCTCACCTGTCCTCCTCGCCCGCTCACCTGCCCGCTCACCTGCCCTCCTCGCCCGCTCACCTGTCCTCCTCGCCCGCTCACCTGCCCGCTCACCTGTCCTCCTCGCCCGCTCACCTGCCCTCCTCGCCCGCTCACCTGTCCTCCTCGCCCGCTCACCTGTCCTCCTCGCCCGCTCACCTGCCCTCCTCGCCCGCTCACCTGTCCTCCTCGCCCGCTCACCTGCCCGCTCACCTGCCCGCTCACCTGTCCTCCTCGCCCGCTCACCTGCCCTCCTCGCCCGCTCACCTGTCCTCCTCGCCCGCTCACCTGTCCTCCTCGCCCGCTCACCTGCCCGCTCACCTGTCCTCCTCGCCCGCTCACCTGCCCGCTCACCTGTCCTCCTCGCCCGCTCACCTGTCCTCCTGACATTTTGACAAACACAGATAAAATGACTAGGGAATCACTTTACTGTTACATGCACACAACACACACACACACATCACACACGCATGCAGGCACACACCACACACACACACATACAAATACACACACACACACACACACACACATCACACACGCATGCAGGCACACACCACACACACACACATACAAATACACACACACACACACACACATCACGCACGCATGCAGGCACACACCACACACACAAACATACATACACACACATACATACACACACATGCACACACACACACGCAGTACAGAGTGTACATGCTGCTGATCAGAGTAGTGGTTTGACTACTAAGCATGGACACACACACACACACACACACACATGCACGCATGTACACAGTACATAGTGTACATACAGAGTGTAAATGCTTCTGATCAGGAGTAGTTTAATCACTAGTCTACAGTCTGAGCAAAGAATTGTCATGAGTGACAGCTAAACCTATTCCCTCATTCTGCTTTTATGTCTGACACCGGCAAATAATATGTGTGTCACAAGGTGTTTCACACGTCAACGCTTCACACACACTCACACACACACACCAGCAAATAGTATGTGTGTCAGAAGGTGTTTCACACGTCAGCACTTCACACACACTCCCAAAATAGAAGTGAAGTGTAAAAATTCTCTTTTGTTGGCTGCAGTCTGAGTGCAATTGCTGCATTGATTCTGTTGCTAACCACAGCACACACACACACACACACACACACACACACACACACACACACACACGTCTGCTAGCTGGGTGATGGAGAAATGCCTTGGAAACGACTCTGATGGAAATTGGCCTAGAATTATGAGGATGTGTGTGTGTGTGTCGGTGTGTGTGCTGGATTCGCATTGAGATCTGTGTGAGCAATCAGAATAAATGTGTATCTCTCTCTTTGTGTGTGTGTGTGTGTTTGGCAGATAAACCTGAGGTGAAGATTGTGGTGGGCTACCCAGAGGGTCTGACTAGAGAGGGGGAGAATCTGGAGCTGACTTGCAAAGCCAAAGGCAAACCCCAGTGAGTACCACACACACACACGCACTCGCACACACACACACACACATGCACATATTCTCATTTACATACACACACATTTGCATTCACACAGTTACATGCAGAGCAGAATTGATGTGCTTCTGTTCTGATTCTCCTACAAGTGTACACTGAAGTTCTGATCTTACAATCTTGAGAGTGTGTGTTCCTGTGCTGTTCTGTTATAGCGTTCTACACACACACACTCTTAAGTAGGCTACTCAGTGCACAGAACCCAGACTGATGCCTGGAGGCTGCAGAGGATTCTACCCAGCTAACACAGAACGTTACAAAAAGCTTAAATAATGTTGGCCCATGGTTCTCATATGGTTATTTTAAGAGTGTTTTCCGTAAACCTTGGGTGTACATTCAGAGAACGTTAGATGTTAGCTGTAGGTTGTCACACTCACAAACATTTGTCTAACTTTTTAGGAACCAAAAATTCAAATGCTATGTCATGGTTTTATTGTGCCCTTCACATGCTCTGCGCTAGCATTAGTGTTTGTTCCTTAAGGATCCTCTGCATTAGCATTAGTGTCTGTTCCTTAAGGATCCTCTGCGCTAGCATTAGTGTCTGTTCCTTAAGGATCCTCTGCATTAGCATTAGTGTTTGTTCCTTAAGGATCCTCTGCACTAGCATTAGTGTTTGTTCCTTAAGGATGCTATGCGCTAGCATTAGTGTCTGTTCCTTAAGGATCCTCTGCATTAGCATTAGTGTTTGTTCCTTAAGGATCCTCTGCACTAGCATTAGTGTCTGTTCCTTAAGGATCCTCTGCATTAGCATTAGTGTTTGTTCCTTAAGGATGCCATGCGCTAGCATTAGTGTCTGTTCCTTAAGGATCCTCTGCGCTAGCATTAGTGTTTGTTCCTTAAGGATGCTATGCGTTAGCATTAGTGTCTGTTCCTTAAGGATCCTCTGCGCTAGCATTAGTGTCTGTTCCTTAAGGATCCTCTGCGCTAGCATTAGTGTCTGTTCCTTAAGGATGCAATGTGCTAGCATTAGTGTTTGTTCCTTAAGGATGCTCTGCATTAGCATTAGTGTCTGTTCCTTAAGGATGCTATGCGCTAGCATTAGTGTTTGTTCCTTAAGGATCCTCTGCATTAGCATTAGTGTTTGTTCCTTAAGGATCCTCTGCACTAGCATTAGTGTTTGTTCCTTAAGGATCCTCTGCACTAGCATTAGTGTTTGTTCCTTAAGGATGCAATGCGCTAGCATTAGTGTCTGTTCCTTAAGGATCCTCTGCGCTAGCATTAGTGTCTGTTCCTTAAGGATGCAATGCGCTAGCATTAGTGTCTGTTCCTTAAGGATCCTCTGCGCTAGCATTAGTGTCTGTTCCTTAAGGATGCAATGCGCTAGCATTAGTGTCTGTTCCTTAAGGATCCTCTGCGCTAGCATTAGTGTCTGTTCCTTAAGGATGCAATGCGCTAGCATTAGTGTCTGTTCCTTAAGGATCCTCTGCGCTAGCATTAGTGTCTGTTCCTTAAGGATGCTCTGCGTTAGCATTAGTGTCTGTTCCTTAAGGATGCTATGCGCTAGCATTAGTGTTTGTTCCTTAAGGATGCTCTGCGTTAGCATGTGTTCCCTATAGAGCTGTCCTAGGGCTAATTACATTATTATGCACAGGAAGGTTTATCTCAGGCAGCCCTTAGCCTAGTGTGTGTGTACATGATCAGGCTCAGGCTCAGGCAGCACCCCAGGGATCCATGACCTTCCCCTTGTTAACACCATGCCTCTTCTGCTCAACTACAGACCTGCAGATCCTCTGACTGGGCCCACATGATATCCTCTCATCACTTAAATCTGTGTGTGTGTGTTGATGTTTATATAAGTCTGTGTGTACATATTTGGCATTCCTATTTGTGTATATTCAATTCAGTTCAGTTTTATTTATACAGTGCCTTTTACAATAGTATTGTCTCGTGGCGCTTCACAGAAGGAGCCCCCAAGAGCAACAGGGGCAAGGAAAAACTCCCTTATGTTCAGCTAATCTAGGAAGAAACCTTGGGCAGCTCCACGACTCAAGGGGCTAACCCAATTGCCAGGGGTCATGTAGAAAAATTACAATCAGTAGTAACCATGACAGACCACAAGTTGCCAATGGTTTTAGCTGACGTTCGTAACAGATCATAATGGAGTGTTATCCTACTTTACATTATATGGTAGTCAGTCTATAGGTGGTTATCAGGAATTATGGCTGGACAATGTAGCAGCGGCCAGACATAGTCTCAAACTCAAAGGAGTGAGATGGGTCATGGGGGTAACAGTAAAGGTCCATTTGACAGTGCCATTGTGAGGGGGAGTCAATCACAAAGCCTAACTAAGGTATGATGTGTGGCAACCCAGCACCACTGCAGGGATGGTCAGTGGCCGCCATGCCTCGCAACTGGGGGCAACAGCAGAGGCAGTCCCTCCCAAAAGACCCATGAGAAGTGATGATTTGCCAGCACCATCCCTAACTAACAAAAGGCTCTTCCTCCTAACGTAGATTTTGATATTCTTGGGATTACAAGGAGACCAGCATTTTGGGATCTTAGTGTTCTAGGAGGGTGGTAAGGGACAAGTAAGTATTTAATATATGTTGGTGCATCGCCCTTGAGGGCTTTGTAGGTTAGGAGGAGTATTTTAAAATCAATTTGACTTTTAATAGGGAGCCAATGTAAGGAAGCAAGCATAGGAGAGATATGTTCATATTTTTTAGTCCTGGTGTGTTCGGGCTGCAGCATTTTGTATTAGTTGTAGGTTTTTGATACAGGTATTACTACACCCAGAGAACAGAGCATTGCAATAATCAAGCCTGGAAGTAATAAATGCGTGTATTAATTTTTCAGCATCCTCAAAGGATACGAACTTTCTAACCTTAGAAATATTTCATAGGTGGAAAAAAGATGTTTTTGAAATGTGTTTTACATGACTATTTAGAGAGAGGTCCTGGTCAATAATTACCCCAAGGTCTTTAACTTTTGCGTTACATGATGGTGACAGGCCACTGAGTAAGTTTTGGTGAAGGGGTAGAGCGTTGGTCAGCTGTTTAGGGCCAATCATTGTGACTTCAGTTTTATCAGAATTTAAACATAGGAAATTATTAGTCACCCAGGTTTTTATGTCTGGGAGACAAGCATCAACTTTAGCCATTGGCATATAGTCATTAGGCTTCATAGAAAGGTAAAGCTGGGTATCATCAGCATAGCAGTGGAAAGTAATGCCATGTTTCCTTATAACAGATCCTAAAGGATGTGTGTGTGTGTGTGTGTGTGTGTGTGTGTGTGTGTGTACTTGTTTACTGCACTGAAATGTTGATATGGATCTTATTCCAGGGTCATCAACTCTCTGTCTGATTCCCCCCCCAGGCCCCACCGCATTAACTGGTTTAAGGTGGATGATGATGTGCCGTCTCACGCTGTCATCACTGGTTCTGACCTCTTCATAGAGAACCTTAACAAGTCCTACAACGGCACGTACCGCTGTGTGGCCTCCAATCTGGTGGGAGAGGCTTTCGATGACTACATCCTCTATGTCTACGGTGAGTAACACACCTGGGCACAGTCCTGTACAGTCCCACTGAGCACAGTGTGTGTGTGTGTGTGTGTGCTCACTTGCACAGAGCACAGCTTTTTATTACTCTGTCCTTACCGTCTTTCCATCAGGAAGTGTGTATGTGTGTGAGCATGTTCTTAGTCTCTGTCCTTACTGTCTCTCCATCAGTAAGTGTGTGTGTGTGCCCATTGTTAGTCTCTAGTCTTTACATCTCTCCCTCAGCAAGTTCAATTAAATTCAGTTCAATTCAATTCTATTTCTACAGTGCCATTCACAATAGAGTTCTATTTCTACAGTGCCAGTAGAGTTCTATTTCTACAGTGCCATTCACAATAGAGTTCTATTTCTACAGCACCAATAGAGTTCTATTTCTACAGCACCAATAGAGTTCTATTTCTACAGTGCCAGTAGAGTTCTATTTCTACAGTGCCAATAGAGTTGTATTTCTACAGCACCAATAGAGTTCTATTTCTACAGTGCCAGTAGACTTCTATTTCTACAGCACCAATAGAGTTCTATTTCTACAGTGCCATTCACAAGAGTTCTATTTCTACAACACCAATAGAGTTATATTTCTACAGTGCCATTCACAATAGAGTTCTATTTCTACAGCACCAATAGAGTTCTATTTCTACAGCACCAATAGAGTTCTATTTCTACAGTGCCAATAGAGTTGTATTTCTACAGTGCCATTAGAGTTCTATTTCTACAGTGCCAGTAGAGTTCTATTTCTACAGTGCCATTCACAATAGAGTTCTATTTCTACAGCACCAATAGAGTTCTATTTCTACAGTGCCAATAGAGTTGTATTTCTACAGCACCAATAGAGTTCTATTTCTACAGTGCCATTAGAGTTCTATTTCTACAGTGCCATTAGAGTTGTATTTCTACAGCACCAATAGAGTTCTATTTCTACAGTGCCATTAGAGTTCTATTTCTACAGTGCCATTAGAGTTCTATTTCTACAGCACCAATAGAGTTATATTTCTACAGTGCCATTAGAGTTCTATTTCTACAGTGCCATTAGAGTTGTATTTCTACATTGCCAATAGAGTTGTCTTGTGGTGCTTTACAGATATTAACAAGGAGCACCCAAGAGCCAAGGAAACACTCCCTTGTAAGGGTGTGTGTGTGTGTGTGTGTATTATTAGTCTCTGTCCTTACTGTCTCTCCATCACTTAAGTGTGTGTGTATATGTGTGTGCGTGTGTGTGTACGTGCATGCATGTTATTAGTGTCTGTCCTTACAGTCTCTCTTATCAGTAAGTGTGTGCGTGTGTGTGTATGTGCATGTGTGTTATTGGTCTCTGTCCTTACCATCTCTCCATCAGTAAGTGTGTGTGTGTGTGTGTGTGTACGTGAATGTTATTAGTCTCTGTCCTGACTGTCTCTATCAGTAAGTGTGTGTGTGTGTTAACTGCTCAGAATCCTTGGCTTCTGTGACTCTATAGTAAATATTTATGACAATCAGCATTTCAGGGCGATCAGAATGAAAACCCCCTGTGTCAATATTTACAAACAAGACTGTCAGGATGCTTGTTGTCAAGGCAACATTGAACCCAGGAAATGCTAATTATACTAATAAATTATTAATTATTATTATTATCAGTATTATTATTATTATTATTATTATTATTGTTGTTGCTATTGTTATTATTACTATATCGTTATTGTTGTTGTTATTGTTATTATTAATATCAACAACAAGAATAATATTTTTTTTAAATGCTCTCCCTCACCGTCAGATATGGTCAATTGTCAAGTGGCCCAGTGGGTGAACATATTGGCTAGTCAATAACCTTGGGTTGTTTTTGAGGACACCAGTCCATTCCCCGGTGACCAAATTATTTTTTTTACATATTATATGTACGAGATTGCAAGTAAGATGTGAGAGAAGCCAGACTTTGTGTCCTGGGTGGCATTTCTAGGATTCACACTGTGCACAGATGGAGGGGAGTTTAGATGATATTCCCATTCAACAGAGAATCTGCAAAGCACATTGTGATCAACACAAAATATGAAGTCCATTACCTATTGCTGCTAGCTGCAGAACAGCTCATTTGTATTGGAGATGCCTGAAAAAGTGTTAGTGTTGGAATGTGCAAGTTAGCAGCTGATGTGGGGCTGAAACAGATTGGGAGAGGGGGAAAGAGAGAGAGAGAGGGAAACAGAGAGAAAGAGAGGGAAAGGGGGGGGGCAGGAGAGAGAGAGGGAGAGTAGTCCTATTCTGTTTGTGTACTTAAGCACAGTCAGTCTTGTCAGCTCTCTCTCTCTCTCTCTCTCTCTGTCTCTGTGTGTGTGTGTGTGTGTGTGTGTGTGTGTGTCAGCAGTATTTATCATCTGACTTGCCTCCCCACATGACTGTGTGTTCGTGGAGTGTTAATGTGGTAAGCATAATCACAGAGCTCTCCTTAGATCAGTCAGAATGATAAGTGTGTGTGTATGTGTGTGTGCGTGTGTGTGTGTGTGTGTGCATGCCAGACACAGCGAGCTGTCATTCTCTATTAGTGATGGCCGCCTGTGCATCTGGCTTCAGATCAGCGGCTTTGTAAAGCCATAATGGAGATTGTAGCCAGAGATTTTTCCCCCGCTGAAGCACATCTGAATGGAAATCACATCCCCAACTACATTTAGAGGTGTCAGAATGGGATGGCAGACAGGTGTGTGTGTGTGTGTTTTGTGTGTGTGTGTGCACATCACTCATCGCTTTGTTTTTTATGTCTGTGTGTGTGTGTGTGTGTGTGCGTGGTTGAATATCTGTTTGTGACATCCATCTCTTGGCAATTGTGTGTGTGCGTTGTGATTATGCAACGGTGTGTGTGTGTGTGAGGAGTATCTGACAGGCCCTACATGGCTGATGTACTGATCAGTGTGTATGTGTGTGTGTGTGTGAGGAGTCTCTGACAGCCCCTACCTGGGTGATGTACTGATCAGAGATTACTGGTGGAGATGATGCACTCACCGTCAGTTTCCTGGCAGATGGTGACATCTGTTTCTCTCTTTCTCTCTCTCACACACACACACACACACACACACACACACACACACACACACACACACACACACGCATGCCTGTAATTATCATCTCTCATACACAGCCATTGACATATGCCTTCCTGCTTGATGAGCTACAGGCTGGACCCTGTGTGTGTGTGTGTGTGTGTGTGTGTGTGTGTGTGTGTGTGTGTGTGTGTGTGTCTGTCTGTGTGTGTGGTGGGTGGAGAGGAGGAATGTATCAGTCACGTCATGCACAGTAGTTAGGCTAGTAGTTGGCTGCTAATGTACATATTCTCAGTTGTGTGAAAGCACATCTTTAAAAACTAGCCCTCATTTCCATCCAAATGAACGCATGCTTCTACTTTCCCTACCCTGCAAAAGAGCGTTAGACACAGTATAAAGGGCGTAAGCCACACTGTAAACGGCATTAGCCACACTGTAAAGGGCATTAGCCACATTGTAAAGGGCGTTAGCCAGACTGTAAAGGGCGTTAGCCACACTGTAAAGGCCGTTAACCACGCTGTAAAGGGCATTAACCACATTGTAAAGGCCGTTAACCACATTGTAACAGGCATTAGCCACATTGTAAAGGGCGTTAGCCACACTGTAAAGCCACACTGTAAAGGGCGTTAGCCACACTGTAAAGGGTGTTAGCCACATTGTAAAGGGTGCTAGCCACACTGTAAAGGGTGTTAGCCACACTGTAAAGGGCATTAGCCACATTGTATAGGGCGTTAACCACACTGTATAGGGCGTTGGCCACATTGTAACGGGCGTTAGCCACATTGTAAAGGGTGTTAACCACACTGTAAAGGTGGTTCCTGGATGTTAGCTCTCATCTATGAATGGGAGTGTGTATCTGTGTGTGCGCCTTTGTGATTTTGTGTGTGCATGTGAATGTGTGTGTGTGTGTATGTGTGTGTGTGTGTGTGTCTGATGCTGGAGTGTCTGCGGGAAGACCACAGCCTCAGTTGTGTGTGTGCGCCTGGTGCTGGAGTGTCTGGGGGGAAGGCCACAGTCTCGGCTGTCTGTTCTGAATATTCAGCAGCTCTCCTCAAAATGGACATCAGCTGTCAAAACCCTCCAGTTCTGACAAGATCACACACAGGCGCACACACACACTCTCACTCCACAAAACATGAGAGAACATACAAGGAGTGACAGCAACTCATTAGAAGACATCTACCCTGTCTAGTCCACACACAAATCCACACAAACTAGTCCACACACACACATGCACACACACATTCACACACACACACACCCAACATGAGCAGTCCACACAAACACATACATCCACCCTGTGCAGTCCACACACACACACACAAACACACACACACACACACAACATTGTTAAAGCGGATAGGAGAACTTTATGTTTCAATGCAAAGAAGCATAGCAGAGTTGCAGGATTGCATCTGGGTTGATTTGTGGATAAAACTGGATAAATCCTCAAAGTGTCTAGTAGTATGTAAGCCTATTTATCTATCTAATGTTTTTAATCAGGAAGGGTAATGTTACAGTAATGTTTTTAATCAAGAAGGGTACTGTTAGAGTAATGTTTTTAATCAGGAAGGGTAATGTTACAGTAATGTTTTTAATCAAGAAGGGTACTGTTAGAGTAATGTTTTTAATCAGGAAGGGTAATATTAGAGTAATGTTGGGAAATTAGTTTGCTAGGCTGAAGGCAGCCTAAAAAATTGTTGTTGTTGTGTGTTGGAGTGGAGTCAAAGGCTCTATCATAGAAACAGGCCAGAAATGTTCTCCTGCATGTCAGAGTAGAATCCAGCATCACACAGCAGTTCAGCAAATCTAGAGGTACTCGACCTCGCAACAAACCCATAAAATGTGTTTTGCCCAAAGGTGGGTTCTGCATCATTTTTTGACGTCACACAAATGCACTTGCTGGCCTCATGTGAAGGTGTAAATTACACTTTACATCTGGGACTCCACCATCAGTGGTGGGAATTGAAGAAGCCTGTTGGATAAGAGGTCCGTCTATCTTCAGTCTGAGTCACCATACAGCTCGACACCTTCAACCTTGACTTCCCTGAACTGGACGAGTGAGATCATACTGACCGTTCCATTGTGTGTGAGAGAGAGGAGAATGTACCTGAGTTCATGCAGGCATATACACACACACACACACACACCGCTAGCCCAGTTATCCTCACCCACCCCAGCCCACACACTCCCAGTAAAAGCAGTATAGATTTCATCAATACAGTGTGTCTGTGGTTCTGTTTCCTTTGTTAAGAAGGTCTTTTAGTAAGCTGGGTAGATTTCTGTCTGAGTCTGTGTGTGTGTTGTTGTGGCTCATGGTAATCACTGGGTTCTATTCAATGGGAGGCCAAAACAAGCTAATGGATATTTGCACACTGGCTAATGGAATATTAGTGAAAGATGATTGTAGGCTAACAGTATAGGCTATCTATTGGAGCTTGTGTGTGTGTGTGTGTGTGTGTGTGTGTGTGTGTGTGTGTGTGTGTGTGTGTGTGTGTGTGTAATAGAGTGCTATAATGATGTGGGCTCGGATATTGCCAGCTCTGCAGTGTTAGCGGGAGGAAGCGTTTCAATCTCCTTGAGTTATTGACTTCCATGTAACCAATTTTGGCTCACCAGACGCTGAGTATGTGTATCTTTGTGTGTGTGTGTGTGAGATTGAAAGCCCTCTTCCAACTAACACCAGCGATGGCAATATGATCCTCATCATTGTAGCATGCCGCTTAGCTTCCGTTAGCTGGTTGTTGATTGGCTCCTAGGGGCAGAGGTAGGAGGGTTCTCTGTGCTGATTGGTTTCTAGGGGCAGAGGTAGGAGGGTTCTCTGTGCTGATTGGCTTCTAGGGCAGAGATAGTGGTGTTCTGTGTGCTGACTGGTGCACAGAAATGCAGACATGCACACACACTCCTTCTCTCTCACATATTTGTATAGCCCACCCTCACCATCCACAAACACACATTCTTTCTTTCACACTGTCTCTCTCTCTCACACACACACACACACAGATAACCCTTCTCTCAACACACTGTCTCTCTCCTTGTACATGAAAAGAACTCTGGTACATCTCCACATACACACACTCTCAGACACATATAACACACACACATACTCAGACATATATTGATAACACAAAAAAAACATTTTCTCTCTATACACACAGTCACATGCCCACATATACACACTCTCAAGACAAATTGATAACCCTGAAAAAACACACTCTCTCTACATATATACACAGACAACCCCTCCTGATACACACTCTCCTCTAACACACACACACACACACACACACACACGTTGCCCATGTGAAGGCCATCTGTGCTGTCCTGGGTCCCCCCCTGTCTGGGTGTCTAAAATGCCGCAGGTAAATGTCAGTCAGATTAGCAGCACAAATTGGTCACAGCTACTTAGAACATTTTGCAGTTACGCTACAGAGTGTGGCTGCTCAGTGCTGGTGGTCCTGGTGATAGAGGCACACGTGTGTGTGTGTGTGTGTGTGTGTGTGTGTGTGTGTGTGTGTGTGTGTGTGTGTGTGTGCAATAGAGGTAATCAGAGAAACACACAGGGGATCCAGACTCCAAGCCAACTATGCCACCACATGAGTGTGTGTGTGTGTGTGAGAGAGATGTGTGTGTGTGTGTGAGAGAGAATGTGAGCCTTAATTATTCTGTTTACTAACTCTGCTTGCCTGCAAATCGGCACATGGGCTGCGTTCACAGGTGTGTGTGTGTGTGTGTGAGAGAGAGAGAGTTTGTACATG
The DNA here is from genome assembly GCA_027481765.1 of Tenualosa thibaudeaui. Classification (NCBI taxonomy): domain Eukaryota; kingdom Metazoa; phylum Chordata; class Actinopteri; order Clupeiformes; family Clupeidae; genus Tenualosa; species Tenualosa thibaudeaui. The sequence continues at coordinate 429,991 of JAIFZK010000206.1, read as the reverse complement.
CATGTGTAAACATAAATGTGAATGTGTGTGTGTGTGTGCATTGATGGAGTTTATCCATCAAATAACATCAGATTATATTCTCTCTCTTTTTATCTCTGTCTCTGGAATTCCATTCACTTCTTTTCAGAGGAGGTTTATTGGCTCAATGTCAAAAACTAACATGCATCAGTGCATCCAATATCTGATCCAAGATCCGATCCAATACAATCCAATGTGATCCAATCCAGTATCTGTCTGAGAAATTAAATGAATGGATCCCAAATGGAGGAGAAGTGAAGATGGACAGCTGAAGTATCAGTATAAAAGCAAACAAAATGAAAAGAATAATGATAGTAATCGCTCTCTTTCTTCCCTCTGAGTGTGTGTATGTGTGTGTGTGTGTGTGTATGTGTGCATGTACAGTAAAAGAGTGTGTGTGTGTGTGCATGTTACATTACATTTACGCATTTAGAAGACGCTTTTATCCAAAGCGACTTACATATTTTGTCAACTATTAACTACATCAGGGTCAGTCTCCCCTAGAGCAACTTAGGGTTAAGTGTCTTACTCAAGGGTCAGTTTCCCCTAGAGCAACTTAGGGTTAAGTGCCTTACTCAAGGGTCAGTCTCCCCTAGAGCAACTTAGGGTTAAGTGCCTTACATCAGGGTCAGTTAAGTGAAGGGTTAAGTGCCTTACATCAGGGCCAGTCTCCCCTAGGTCAACTTAGGGTTAAGTGCCTTACATCAGGGTCAGTCTCCCCTAGAGCAACTTAGGGTTAAGTGCCTTACATCAGGGTCAGTCTCCCCGAAAGCACAATAGGGTTAAGTGCCTTACATCAGGGTCAGTCTCCCCTAGGTCAACTTAGGGTTAAGTGCCTTACATCAGGGCCAGTCTCCCCTAGAGCAACTTAGGGTTAAGTGCCTTACATCAGGACCAGTCTCCCCTAGAGCAACTTAGGGTTAAGTGACTAACATCAGTGACAGTCTCCACTATAGCAACATAGGGATAAGTGACTTACATCAGGGTCAGTCTCCCTAGAGCAACTTAGGGTTAAGTGCCTTACATCCGGGCCAGTCTTCCCTAGAGCAACTTAGGGTTAAGTGCCTTACATCAGGGTCAGTCTCCCCTAGAGCAACTTAGGGTTAAGTGCCTTACATCAGGGTCAGTCTCCCCTAGAGCAACTTAGGGTTAAGTGCCTTACATCAGGGTCAGTCTCCCCTAGGTCAACTTAGGGTTAAGTGCCTTACATCAGGGTCAGTCTCCCCTAGAGCAACTTAGGGTTAAGTGCCTTACATCAGGGTCAGTCTCCCCTAGAGCAACTTAGGGTTAAGTGCCTTACATCAGGACCAGTCTCCCCTAGAGCAACTTAGGGTTAAGTGCCTTACATCAGGGTCAGTCTCCCCTAGAGCAACTTAGGGTTAAGTGCATTACATCAGGGTCAGTCTCCCTAGAGCAGCTTAGGGTTAAGTGCCTTACATCAGGACCAGTCTCCCTAGAGCAACTTAGGGTTAAGTGCCTTACATCAGGGTCAGTCTCCACTAGAGCAACTTAGGGTTAAGTGCATTACATCAGGTTCAGTCTCCCCTAGAGCAACTTATGGTTAAGTGCCTTACATCAGGGTCAGTCTCCCCTAGAGCAACTTAGGGTTAAGTGCCTTACATCAGGGTCAGTCTCCCCTAGAGCAGCTTAGGGTTAAGTGCCTTACATCAGGACCAGTCTCCCCTAGAGCAACTTAGGGTTAAGTGCCTTACATCAGGGTCAGTCTCCCCTAGAGCAACTTAGGGTTAAGTGCCTTACATCAGGGCCAGTCTCCCCTAGAGCAACTTAGGGTTAAGTGCCTTACATCAGGACCAGTCTCCCCTAGAGCAGCTTAGTGTTAAGTGCCTTACATCAGGACCAGTCTCCCTTAGAGCAACTTAGGGTTAAGTGCCTTACATCAGGACCAGTCTCCCCTAGAGCAACTTAGGGTTAAGTGCCTTACATCAGGGTCAGTCTCCCCTAGAGCAACTTAGGGTTAAGTGCATTACATCAGGGTCAGTCTCCCTAGAGCAACTTAGGGTTAAGTGCCTTACATCAGGACCAGTCTCCCTAGAGCAACTTAGGGTGAAGTGCCTTACATCAGGGTCAGTCTCCCTAGAGCAACTTAGGGTTAAGTGCCTTACATCAGGGTCAGTCTCCCTAGAGCAACTTAGGGTTAAGTGCCTTACATCAGGGTCAGTCTCCCTAGAGCAACTTAGGGTTAAGTGCCTTACATCAGGGTCAGTCTCCCTAGAGCAACTTAGGGTTAAGTGCCTTACATCAGGACCAGTCTCCCTAGAGCAACTTAGGGTTAAGTGCCTTACATCAGGTCCAGTCTCCCCTAGAGCAACTTAGGGTTAAGTGCCTTACATCAGGGTCAGTCTCCCCTAGAGCAACTTAGGGTTAAGTGCCTTACATCAGGACCAGTCTCCCCTAGAGCAACTTAGGGTTAAGTGCCTTACATCAGGGTCAGTCTCCCCTAGAGCAACTTAGGGTTAAGTGCCTTACATCAGGGTCAGTCTCCCCTAGAGCAACTTAGGGTTAAGTGCCTTACATCAGGACCAGTCTCCCCTAGAGCAACTTAGGGTTAAGTGCCTTACATCAGGGCCAGTCTCCCCTAGAGCAACTTAGGGTTAAGTGCCTTACATCAGGGTCAGTCTCCCCTAGAGCAACTTAGGGTTAAGTGCCTTACATCAGGGTCAGTCTCCCCTAGAGCAACTTAGGGTTAAGTGCCTTACATCAGGGCCAGTCTCCCCTAGAGCAACTTAGGGTTAAGTGCCTTACATCAGGACCAGTCTCCCCTAGAGCAGCTTAGGGTTAAGTGCCTTACATCAGGACCAGTCTCCCTTAGAGCAACTTAGGGTTAAGTGCCTTACATCAGGGTCAGTCTCCCCTAGAGCAACTTAGGGTTAAGTGCCTTACATCAGGGTCAGTCTCCCCTAGAGCAACTTAGGGTTAAGTGCCTTACATCAGGGCCAGTCTCCCCTAGAGCAACTTAGGGTTTAAGTGCCTTACATCAGGGCCAGTCTCCCCTAGAGCAACTTAGGGTTAAGTGCCTTACATCAGGGTCAGTCTCCCCTAGAGCAACTTAGGGTTAAGTGCCTTACATCAGGGCCAGTCTCCCCTAGAGCAACTTAGGGTTAAGTGCCTTACATCAGGGCCAGTCTCCCCTAGAGCAACTTAGGGTTAAGTGCCTTACATCAGGGTCAGTCTCCCCTAGAGCAACTTAGGGTTAAGTGCCTTACATCAGGGCCAGTCTCCCCTAGAGCAACTTAGGGTTAAGTGCCTTACATCAGGACCAGTCTCCCCTAGAGCAACTTAGGGTTAAGTGCCTTACTCAAGGGCACAACAGGCAGCCAGGATTCAAACCCACAATTTCCAGGCTACTAGCATGCTAGCCAGGCTCCTTAACCACTACGTCACCACCACCCTGTGTGTACAGTAAATGAGTATGTGTGTGTGTGTGTGCAGTAAATGAGTATGTGTGTGTGTGTGTGTGTGTACAGTAAAAGAGTGTGTGTATATGTGTGTGTGTGTGCAGTAAATGAGTGTGTGTATATGTGTGTGTGTGTACAGTAAAAGAGTGTGTGTATATGTGTGTGTGTGTACAGTAAAAGAGTGTGTGTATATGTGTGTGTGTGTACAGTAAAAGAGTGTGTGTATATGTGTGTGTGTGTGTACAGTAAAAGAGTGTGTGTATATGTGTGTGTGTGTACAGTAAAAGAGTGTGTGTATATGTGTGTGTGTGTGTACAGTAAAAGAGTGTGTGTGTATATGTGTGTGTGTGTACAGTAAAAGAGTGTGTGTATATGTGTGTGTGTGTAGAGTAGAAGAGTGTGTGTATATGTGTGTGTGTGTGTAGAGAAAAAGAGTGTGTGTGTGTGTGTGTGTGTGTGTGTGTGTGTGTGTGTGTGTGTGTACAGTAAAAGAGTGTGTGTATATGTGTGTGTGTGTACAGTAAAAGAGTGTGTGTATATGTGTGTGTGTGTGTACAGTAAAAGAGTGTGTGTGTATATGTGTGTGTGTGTACAGTAAAAGAGTGTGTGTATATGTGTGTGTGTGTACAGTAAAAGAGTGTGTGTATATGTGTGTGTGTGTACAGTAAAAGAGTGTGTGTATATGTGTGTGTGTGTACAGTAAAAGAGTGTGTGTATATGTGTGTGTGTGTACAGTAAAAGAGTGTGTGTGTATATGTGTGTGTGTGTACAGTAAAAGAGTGTGTGTGTATATGTGTGTGTGTGTACAGTAAAAGAGTGTGTGTGAAAGAAAAAAGAAAAAGAGAGGCAGAGATAGGAAGAGCAAAGAGGGAGAGAGACATACCATTTCATGCCATGATATTGAGTTGAGTGTGTGTGGGGTATGTGTGTGTGTGTGTGAGAGAGAGAGAGAGAGAGACTGTGTGGTGCTGTGCCATGATATTGAGTTGAGTGTGTGTGGGGTATGTGTGTGTGTGTGTGTGTGAGAGAGAGAGAGAGAGAGACTGTGTGGTGCTGTGCTGTGTGTTTCTGCTCCTGAGCTGATTTGTGAGGTGGAACAGATTTATTTGAACAACGTCTCTAACTGAACTGATTGAATGATTGTGGCAAATAAGTGTTTGAGCCCCTGAAACACTGAGCTGTTTGTGTCAACAACAATACCATTAACATGGCTGTGCTTTTAGGGAGATGGGTTATTGTGTGTGTGTGTGTGTGTGTGTGTGTGTGTGTGTGAGATATTAGTTCTTTAGTAAAAGTGTATCCCTGGTCCTAGGCCTTAGTTGAACACTTTAAGGCTTATTAATACTGTGACTTTGAGAATGCCCTCTGCTCTGACACTGTGTGTGTATGTGTGAGTGTGTGAGAGTGTGTGTGTGTGTGTGCGTGAGTGTGTGCGCCTGGGTAGGATGTGCTATCACCAGCACCTAATTAGGCAAGATTGACTTGATCAGGGAAGATAACGATAGATTTCTGGTGTGACAACAATTAACACACACACACACACACACATGCTGAGTGGAGTTTAGATAAACCAAAAAAAGCTGCAGCACACTCACAGCACATGATGTACAGAACCGTACTAGCATGGAACAGCACGGTACATACGGAACATCAGGGTACCACATAGCACAGCATGGAACAGCACGGTACATTTGGAACATCACGGTACCACATAGCACAGCATGGAACAGCACGGTACATTTGGAACATCACAGTACCACATAGCACAGCATGGAACAGCACGGTACATTTGGAACATCACGGTACCACATAGCACAGCATGGAACAGCACGGTACATTTGGAACATCACGGTACCACATAGCACAGCATGGAACAGCACGGTACATTTGGAACATCAGGGTACCACATAGCACAGCATGGAACAGCACGGTACATTTGGAACATCACGGTACCACATAGCACAGCATGGAACAGCACGGTACATTTGGAACATCACGGTACCACATAGCACAGCATGGAACAGCACGGTACATTTGGAACATCACGGTACCACATAGCACAGCATGGAACAGCACGGTACATTTGGAACATCACGGTACCACATAGCACAGCATGGAACAGCACGGTACATTTGGAACATCACGGTACCACATAGCACAGCATGGAACAGCACGGTACATTTGGAACATCACAGTACCACATAGCACAGCATGGAACAGCACGGTACATTTGGAACATCACGGTACCACATAGCACAGCATGGAACAGCACGGTACATTTGGAACATCACGGTACCACATTGCACAGCATGGAACAGCACGGTACATTTGGAACATCAGGGTACCACATAGCACAGCATGGAACAGCACGGTACATTTGGAACATCACGGTACCACATAGCACAGCATGGAACAGCACGGTACATTTGGAACATCACGGTACCACATAGCACAGCATGGAACAGCACGGTACATACGGAACATCACGGTACCACATAGCACAGCATGGAACAGCACGGTACATTTGGAACATCACGGTACCACATAGCACAGCATGGAACAGCACGGTACATACGGAACATCACGGTACCGCACAGCATAGCACGGAACATCACAGCTGCAGCTCATAAAGCCAAACACAGCCTGTTCTAGACAAGCAGCAAACCCACATAATCCAACCTGCCTCACAAGTCAACACAACTCTCCCCACTAATTACCAGCATCCACACAGGGATGCCGTGTGTGTGTGTGTTTGTTTGTGTGTGTGTGTGTGTGTGTGTGTGTGTGCGTGCACAGCCTCTGCTATTTGTAAGTCTCCCGCATATAATACAAAATAACTACAGAAACATACACACACACACAAACACACAGAGTGCTGCTCTGTGCCTAGTCATTATGTTATGGAGATTTGAGCACTTATATGCTTGAGCAAGATCAGTTCATAAATGTGATGATGGCATTTAATATGTAGTGTGGAGTATGTAGTGTGGAGTATGTAGTGTGGAGTATGTAGTGTGGAGTATGTAGTGTGGAGTATGTAGTGTGGAGTATGTAGTGTGGAGTATGTAGTGTGGAGTATGTAGTGTGGAGTATGTGGTGTGGAGTATGTAGTGCTCTAGTGTAGGGAAAGTGTGTGGTGAAGGCCTGTTGTGTTACTAGTCACTACTGTGTGTGTGGTGAAGGCCTGTTGTGTTACTAGTCACTACTGTGTGTGTGGTGAAGGCCTGTTGTGTTACTAGTCACTACTGTGTGTGTGGTGAAGGCCTGTTGTGTTACTAGTCACTACTGTGTGTGTGGTGAAGGCCTGTTGTGTTACTAGTCACTACTGTGTGTGTGGTGAAGGCCTGTTGTGTTACTAGTCACTACTGTGTGTGTGGTGAAGGCCTGTTGTGTTACTAGTCACTACTGTGTGTGTGGTGAAGGCCTGTTGTGTTACTAGTCACTACTGTGTGTGTGGTGAAGGCGTCGCTAAAATGTATTTTTACAGTGAGGTGATGAATGGCAACATGTTCATCAGAACTGACATCTTTGGACACAAGACACAACAGTAAAGTTCACTCTCACTCCATCCTCTCTGTTCACACACACACACAGTTATAGGCACACACTCACTCACACACATACACACACACACATATATATACACACACACATATATATACACACACACACAAGCTTCTGGACCTATGTGTGTAGTGTATGTCTATGGACACTACTGTTCAGGGGAAAATTACACACACACACACACACAGATATATACACATATACATACACATCTCTGGTTAACTGTTGCATAATTGTATGGGTGCTACTGTGTGGGGGAAAATCAGACACACACACACGCATATATACACACGCGCTGCTGTATGGGGGACAATCACACACACACACACACACACACATATATACACACGTGCTGCTGTATGGGGGACAATCAGACACACACACACGCATATATACACACGTGCTGCTGTATGGGGGACAATCACACACACACACACACATATATATATACACACGCGCTGCTGTATGGGGGACAATCAGACACACACACACACACACACACACACACACACACACATATACACACGCGCTGCTGTATGGGGGACAATCAGACACACACACACGCATATATACACACGCGCTGCTGTATGGGGGACAATCAGACACACACACACACACACATATATACACACGCGCTGCTGTATGGGGGACAATCAGACACACACACACACACACATATATACACACGCGCTGCTGTATGGGGGACAATCAGCTGCTATTTGTCATATTGGGCTTTCATCACCTCTTGAGCTTCCAGTGTCTCTAGAGTTTCCCAGCAGGACTGTGATTTCTCACACACACACACACACACACACACACACACACCTCTGGCCTGAACCTCACGCCCTTGCAAGTAATTTCAGACTGTGTGTCTCTCTGCTCTCAGGAATGAATCACATGACCAGATTTGGGATTGGACATCCTCTTCCCCTTAGAAATACACACACACACACACACACATGGACGCAGTCAGGTGGCCAAAGCTTAATAGCTGCACACACTTTCACACCTCAGTAGTGTCAGTCACATGGCCATGTAGATAGCCAATCATTAAACCTGTTAATGCTTGTGTCATAGAACGGAAACACTAACTAGTGCATACTAGCATCCTTCACTTATTCACACCAAGGAAACACTAACAAGTGCATACTAGCATCCTTCACTTATTCACACCAAGGAAACACTAACAAGTGCATACTAGCATCCTTCACTTACTCACACCAAGTCGGCTTTTGCACAGGTGAATTTGTTTAAAAAATCTGGATGAACAAATCTGTGTTGTAACTAACTTGGACGCATTGTGCCATATTCTGACAGTCCTTTAAAGAGGGCTATGGAGTGGATGCCCACTGCGAGTCATAGACAGTAATCCCTACTGATGGCGACTGGCTCAGAGATGCCTGTGGGACACAGGCCAGTTAGCTGAAGCTCAGTGATTTCATTTCTGTTGTTATATCACAGTCTTGCTTTTGTCAAGGTTTTATTTTGATCAATTTCACAGGATCATTGAAAATTGTGCGTACAGAATTACAGCTGCTGGCGGCCAGGCACACACACACAAACACAAACACACACACGCTCCTAAATACACACACACACACACGCACACCACATGTGTTTCTGTGCTGCTGCAGTTGATTGGTGTGGCTATCCTCACTTCTCAAAAGCCTGATGTCCTTGTGCTTTTGTCATGAGGGGGAGGAAGGAGAAGAGAGGACTCACATATTCACATACACACACACTCACACACACACACTCACACACACACACACTCACACGCACACACTCACACACATACTCACAAACTCACACATTCACTTCCGCACACACACACACGTACTCACACATTCACACACACACACTCACGGCTGTCATTGTTGTCACTTTCGAGCCTCTGCTACAGTTGTCCCTGAACCAAAACCCAACCCACGCATCAGCTGTTCTGCCCAGATACCAGAACTTTATCCGGGCCCATTCTCAATGTTCTGCCCAGATACCAGAACTTTATCCGGGCCCATTCTCAATGTTCTGCCCAGACACCAGAACTTCACCTAGGCCTGTTCTCAGTTCCGCCCAAATACCAGACCTTCATCTGGGCCCGTTCTAAATGTTCCGCCCAGATACCAGACCTTCATCTGGGACCGTTCTAAATGTTCCGCCCAGATACCAGACCTTCATCTGGGCCCATTCTCAGTGCATCAGACTAGTGGGTTGGGCTGTTGCAGTGTGGTGGTGTGTGTACTGTTGCAGTGTGGACGCATTGTGCCAGTGTGTATATCAGTGGTCATAGGGGTATGTGGTGTAGTAATAGTGTGTATATCAGTGGTCATAGGGGTCTGTGGTGTAGTAATAGTGTGTGTATATCAGTGGTCATAGGGGTCTGTGGTGTAGTAATAGTGTGTGTATATCAGTGGTCATAGGGGTCTGTGGTGTAGTAATAGTGTGTGTATATCAGTGGTCATAGGGGTCTGTGGTGTAGTATTAGTGTGTGTATATCAGTGGTCATAGGAGTCTGTGGTGTAGTAATAGTGTGTGTATATCAGTGGTCATAGGGGTATGTGGTGTAGTATTAGTGTGTGTATATCAGTGGTCATAGGGGTCTGTGGTGTAGTAATAGTGTGTGTATATCAGTGGTCATAGGGGTATGTGGTGTAGTAATAGTGTGTATATCAGTGGTCATAGGGGTCTGTGGTGTAGTAATAGTGTGTGTATATCAGTGGTCATAGGGGTCTGTGGTGTAGTAATAGTGTGTGTATATCAGTGGTCATAGGGGTCTGTGGTGTAGTATTAGTGTGTGTATATCAGTGGTCATAGGGGTCTGTGGTGTAGTATTAGTGTGTGTATATCAGTGGTCATAGGGGTCTGTGGTGTAGTAATAGTGTGTGTATATCAGTGGTCATAGGGGTCTGTGGTGTAGTATTAGTGTGTGTATATCAGTGGTCATAGGGGTCTGTGGTGTAGTATTAGTGTGTGTATATCAGTGGTCATAGGGGTCTGTGGTGTAGTAATAGTGTGTGTATATCAGTGGTCATAGGGGTCTGTGGTGTAGTAATAGTGTGTATATCAGTGGTCATAGGGGTCTGTGGTGTAGTAATAGTATGTGTATATCAGTGGTCATAGGGGTATGTGGTGTAGTAATAGTGTGTATATCAGTGGTCATAGGGGTCTGTGGTGTAGTATTAGTGTGTGTATATCAGTGGTCATAGGGGTCTGTGGTGTAGTATTAGTGGGTGTATATCAGTGGTCATAGGGGTCTGTGGTGTAGTAATAGTGTGTGTATATCAGTGGTCATAGGGGTCTGTGGTGTAGTAATAGTGTGTGTATATCAGTGGTCATAGGGGTCTGTGGTGTAGTAATAGTGTGTGTATATCAGTGGTCATAGGGGTCTGTGGTGTAGTAATAGTGTATGTATATCCACCTTCCTAATCCAGTTGCGCCAATCAGTCAAATACAGATGTCAGTCAAATACAGATGTCAGTCTACAGCGCTCCTCCTCTTCCTCCTCATCTTCCTCCCCCACTCCATAGCCTCTGAAGTACCAGTGTCAGGCGTTTAGCTGAACATCTCCCCCTCTCCTCCTCATTCGTGTGTGTGTGTGTGTGTGTGTGTGTGTGTGTGTGTCCCTCTCCTCCCTGCAGAGAATGAAGACTGTGAAGACTGCTAAAATAATTGGTGTCAATCATGTGTGTGTGAATGAAAGGGAATAATGTAAGGAACAGAGTGGGGTGAATAACACGTGTGTGTGTGTGTGTGTGTGCGTGTGTGAAAGAGAATAATATAAGGGCTAGAGTGTGATGAATAACATGGTGAATACATCAGCGTAGAGCTCTTGTGTTTCCACACAACTCTGATAATGCAGCTGCTCTCATTACCAGACCCATACCAGGATTAAGTGATACATCCTCAGTCTCACACACACACACACACACACACACATTTGTACCCATACCAGCATTAAGTGATACATCCTCAGTCTCTCTCTCTCACACACACACACATACACACACACACATTTGTACCCATACCAGCATTAAGTGATACATCCTCAGTCTCACACACACACACACACACACACACACATTTGTACCCATACCAGCATTAAGTGATACATCCTCAGTCTCACACACACACACACACACACATTTGTACCCATACCAGCATTAAGTGATACATCCTCAGTCTCACACACACACACACACACACACATTTGTACCCATACCAGCATTAAGTGATACATCCTCAGTCTCACACACACACACACACACACACAGTTGTACCCATACCAGCATTAAGTGATACATCCTCAGTCTCACACACACACACACACACACACATTTGTACCCATACCAGCATTAAGTGATACATCCTCAGTCTCACACACACACACACACACACACACACATTTGTACCCATACCAGCATTAAGTGATACATCCTCAGTCTCACACACACACACACACACACACACAGTTGTACCCATACCAGCCTTAAGTGATACATCCTCAGTCTCACACACACACACACATTTGTACCCACACCAGCTTTAAGTGATACATCCTCAGTCTCACACACACACACACACACATTTGTACCCATACCAGCTTTAAGTGATACATCCTCAGTCTCACACACACACACACACATGCACACACACACACGCACACACATTTGTACCCATACCAGCTTTAACATATTATACATCCTCAGTCTCACTCACATGCACACACACACACACACACACACACACACACACATACCCATACCAGCTTTAAGTGATGCATCCTCAGTCTCCCGCGCACACACACACACACACACACACACACACACACACACACACTAAAACTTGTACCTATTGCAGCCTTAACGGCTACATCCTCAGTCTCCCGCAAATACACGTGCACACACACACACACATTTGTACCTCCTCAGTTTCACGCACACACACACCACACCACACACCGCTTTTAACTGCTCCATACTCAGTCTCTGCTCTGATGGCTGTGTTTTGCTCGTGTGTGTGTGTGTGTGTGTACAGAAGCTGCCCACATTTCTGTGCTTATTTATAATTTATTTATTTTGTTTGTTTCCGTGACGACAAGTGTTATCTATCCTGCAAATTAGCCAATGGAAACTCCTCTATTAGGCATTCAGCCCTTAGTGTGGGCCAGGCCACCACTCTCTCATCAGCCTCTGACATTTGACACACACGCTTGCACAGAGAGACAGACGGAGAGAGAGAGAGAGAGAGAGAGAGAGAGGTGAGTGGGAGTATGAAAGAGATAGAAACACGAGAGCGGGAGAGAGGAAGACAGAGAGAGAGAGAGAAATGGGTAGAGCCAGAGAGAGAAATAGACAGAACCAAAGAGAGAGGAAGAGAGAGAAATAGACAGAACCAAAGAGAGAGAGAAAAGACAGAACCAGGGAGAGAGGAAGAGAGAGAAATAGACAGAACCAAAGAGAGAGGAAGAGAGAGAAATAGACAGAACCAGAGAGAGAGGAAGAGAGAGAGAAAAGACAGAACCGAAGAGAGAGGAAGAGAGAGAGAAATAGACAGAACCAAAGAGAGAGGAAGAGAGAGAGAAATAGACAGAACCAGAGAGAGAGGAAGAGAGAGAAATAGACAGAACCAGAGAGAGAGGAAGAGAGAGAAAAGACAGAACCAGAGAGAGAGGAAGAGAGAGAAATAGACAGAACCAGAGAGAGAGGAAGAGAGAGAAATAGACAGAACCAGAGAGAGAGGAAGAGAGAGAAATAGACAGAACCAGAGAGAGAGGAAGAGAGAGAAATAGACAGAACCAGAGAGAGAGGAAGAGAGAGAAATAGACAGAACCAGAGAGAGAGGAAGAGAGAGAAATAGACAGAACCAGGGACGAAGTGCAAAACGCCCATCAGAGACATCTTGTAGCGACAGCAGCGGCGCCCCGTCCTGCAGCCTTATGTTGTGCACACACACACACACACACACACACACACACACACACACACACACACACACACACACACACACACAGCCTTATGTTGTGCTTGATGTTTTATCATTAGTGGCTGAGTGTTTGGGCTCCTGCAGGGAGCTTCTGATGGAGTCCAGACAGTAAAGGATGGAGACAGCAAACTCATTTCCCCTGCTGAGACCCAACCTCCAGCACAGACCGCTCAGCTATCTCCACCCAAACACACAACACTGCACTGCCACACACACACACACACACACACACATACAGACACACACATATACACACAGACACACACATATACACACAGACACACATATACACACAGACACACATATACACACAGACACACATATATACACACAGACACACACATATACACACAGACACACACATATACACACAGACACATATACACACACACAGACACACACATACAGACACATACACATATACACACAGACACATATACACACAGACACACACATATACACACAGACACATATACACACACACAGACACACACATACAGACACATACACATATACACACAGACACATATACACACAGACACACACATATACACACAGACACACACATACAGACACACACACAGGAATGATTCTTAGACACAGTGGACTCTGTACGTCTCCCTGTCTCTCTCTCTCCCCCGTCTCTCTCTATCCCCCCATCATTATCATTATGCCTCAGTACCACTCCTCCTCCTTTGACAGCACTAATCACTCCATTCGCTAAATACTAAAACAGTTCCATTATCTCCACAGGCTCAAGCAGAGGTGTAAAAATGTGTGTGTGTTGTGTGTTTGTATGTATGTGGATGTGTGGATGTGTTTGTGCCTTTATGCATTTGTCTGTCTATGTGTGTGTCTGTGTGTGTGTGTGTGTGTGTGTGTGTGTGTGTGTCTTTATGCGTGTGTGTGTGTGTGTGTGTGTGTTAATGGTGTGAAGGTTAATGGTTAAGAGAATATGCCAACTTGGTTATTCACCATCTCACCTGGAGTTACCTACTGTATGTGGGCAGAGGCAAAATGGTCTCAGTGCATACACACACACATACACACACACACACATATACACACACAGTGTGGTCTTGGTGCATTTTCCTAGTCTGGCAGAGTGAAGGCAGAGCAACCAAGTGCTCAACAACTGGGGGAACTTTGATTTGGAGAACAGTTCCAGATGACCCAGAGAATGGCAGAAGTGTGTAAGTCTGTCATTGAAGCGAAAGGTGGCTAATTTGAATCATCTAAAATCCAAAGCAAATGGTGGCGTAGTGGTCCAGGAAACTAGCTGCCACCAATGAGCCGAAGTTGCAAAGGGAGATTGTCCCTGCTGTCAAATCAAGTCAAGTCAGCTTTAAAGTCCTATTCTCCACATCCAAAGGAACTGAAAGTACATTTCTCACTATCACATGGTGGAGAAGAGATGCACAGCAGATAAGACATTTCCTAACACAAAAAAGACAAAAACAGCAGAAAAATCCTGTCTGATGTGTTGTGATAGTGCAGGATGATGTGAAAAGTGTAATTGTGCAGCAACTTTAGCAATTTTTTCATATATAAATAAATAAATATATGAAAGTAGTAATGTAATGTAATAGTACATGTAATGTAATAGTACATGTAATGTAATGTAATGTAATGTAATAGTACATGTAATGTAATAGTACATGTAATGTAATGTAATGTAATGTAATAGTACATGTAATGTATGCTTTTGTTTTTGTATACAGCACAGTACAGAGTTTTTTTTTTTAGGGGGGGGGCAGAGAGGAGGGGGTAGGAGAGGGGGGAGAGAGTTCAGTTTCCTGTCAGTCTGGTGGATAAAGCTGTTTGCTAGTCTGGTGGATAAAGCTGTTTACTAGTCTGGTGGAGTGGGCATGGATGCTCCTATATCTCCTCCCAGACGGCAGGAGGCTGAAGAGAGTGTGTGTGGGGTGGCTGGCGTCGCTCACAGTCATGGTTGTTTTTCGGGTGAGGCGGGTGTGTGTGTGTGTGTGTGTGTGTGTGTAGCAGGGAGGGGAGAGGGGCACCAGTGATCTTTCCAGCTGTGTTCAGTATGCACTGCAGGGCTTTCCTGTTGTAGTCAGTGCAGCTCCCACCCACACAGTGATGCAGATGGTGAGGAGGCTCTCAATGGCACCCCTGTAGAAAGTGCCCATGATGGGTGAGGAGGCTCTCAATGGCACCCCTGTAGAAAGTGCCCATGATGGGTGAGGAGGCTCTCAAAGGCACCCCTGTAGAAAGTGGCCATGATGGGTGAGGAGGCTCTCAAAGGCACCCCTGTAGAAAGTGGCCATGATGGGTGAGGAGGCTCTCACCCTGTCAGAAAGTGGCCTATAGATGGGTGAGGAGGCTCTCAAAGGCACCCCTAGAAAGTGGCAGTGATGGGTGAGGAGGCCACATACAGGCATAAACAGAATAATATAGACCTACAATACAGACATATACAGATATAAACACAATAATATAGACCCACAGAACAGATACATACACAAATCACATTAACACAATTTTGTGTGTGTGTGTGTGCGTGCGTGTGTGTGTGCTTGCGTGTGTGTGTGTGTAGAGAGGTAGGAGAGGGAGTGAGCACTAACCCACAGAGCCCACTGTCATTGTCAACACAGTCAAGGTCTCACACTGATTCTCTCTCCACACACTCGTGGGGTGAAATTGTCCTTGAAGCAAAATGAAGGAAGCGTGATGGAAAACATTGTGTGTGTGTGTGTGTGTATGTGTGTCTGTGTGTGTGTGTGTGGCTGTGTATGTGTATGTGTGTCTCTCAAATGTATGAAGGTGTGTGTGTCTGTCTCTCAAATGTATGAAGGTGTGTGTGTGTGTGTGTGTGTATACCTACATGTGTGCATGAGTTCAGGCCTTAGGGAGAGAGAGTGTGTGTGTCTGTTTGTCTCTGTGTGTAGTATGTTCAAAAGTATGAGTGTGTGTGTGTCTGTAGGCGGGCAGGCTTTGAAATTTTCACACCCACCCTCACATGAGGTGGCACTCTGAGTGTGTGGGATGTTCACCTACAGGGAGGCTTGGCAGCAAGCTTGTACTCTGAGCTGAGAAACACACACACACACACACACACAAACACACATCATCTTTAAGAGGAACACTCAAACACTTACCCTCACGCTTCTTATTTTCTTGGGTCTGAAATATGCATCTACCTTCAGATGTAATCCATTAAATATATACCAATATAATCCATAAAGTGTGTGTGTGTCTGTGTGTGTGTGTGTGTGTGTGTGTGTGTGTGTGTGTGTGTGTGTGTGTGTGTGTGTGTGCATGTGTGTGTGTGTGTGTGCATGTGAAGCGAGTGGTGAGGTTAGGATTGTGGGTGAGGTGGTGGGGAAGTGTATGTGTGTGTGTGTGTGTGTGTGTGTGTGTGTGTGTGTGTGCATGTGTGTGTGTGTGTGCATGTGAAGCGAGTGGTGAGGTTAGAGGTGGTGGGGAAGTGTAGGACTCTTCCTCTTTTCTCCTCTTTTTCTCTGCTCTTCACTTCTTGCCTCTTCTGTTCTATTCTTCCCTCTCTCTCTCTCTCAGATAGGCAGGGTCTAAGTTAAGGTTCTCTCTCTCTCTCTCTCTCTCTCTCTCTCTCTCTCTCTCTCTCAGATAGGCAGGGTCTAAGTTAAGGTTCTCTCTCTCTCTCTCTCTCTCTCTCTCTCTCAGATAGGCAGGGTCTAAGTTAAGGTTCTCTCTCTCTCTCTCTCTCTCTCTCTCTCTCAGATAGGCAGGGTCTAAGTTAAGGTTCTCTCTCTCTCTCTCTCTCTCTCTCTCTCTCTCAGATAGGCAGGGTCTAAGTTAAGGTTCTCTCTCTCTCTCTCTCTCTCTCTCAGATAGGCAGGGTCTAAGTTAAGGTTCTCTCTCTCTCTCTCTCTCTCTCTCTCTCTCTCTCAGATAGGCAGGGTCTAAGTTAAGGTTCTCTCTCTCTCTCTCTCTCTCTCTCAGATAGGCAGGGTCTGAGTTAAGGTTCTCTCTCTCTCTCTCTCTCTCTCTCTCAGATAGGCAGGGTCTGAGTTAAGGTTCTCTCTCTCTCTCTCTCTCTCTCTCTCAGATAGGCAGGGTCTGAGTTAAGGTTCTCTCTCTCTCTCTCTCTCTCTCTCTCAGATAGGCAGGGTCTAAGTTAAGGTTCTCTCTCTCTCAGTCCCCCCCCCCCCCTCTCTCTCAGATAGGCAGGGGTTGAGTTGAGGTTCTCTGAGTTGAGGTCGTTTCTTCCTCTCCTCCATTCAGTTCTTCTTATGTGTGTCTTTATTTCTTATTCCATCTAGATTCTCTCACTTCAGCCCCCACACTCTCCACCACCACCACCACCTCTGACTACTCACAAGGTACCGTACGTCCAACCTGTATCAGTCTGATCAGTCTGTGTGTTTCTGTGTGTATGTGTATGTGTGTGGGTCTGTGTGTGTGTGTGTGTGTGTGTGTGTGTGTGTGTGTGTGTGTGTGTGTGTGTGTGTGTGTGTGTGTGTGTGTGTGTGTGTGTGTGTGTGTGTGTCTGTGTGTGTGTGTGTGTGTGTGTGTGTGTGTGTGTGTGTGTGTGTGTGTGTGTGTGTGTGTGTGTGCAGGACAGATAGATGGAAAGACAGATGAGAAAGGAAACAGATGTAGAGGGAATGAAAGGCAAAAAGACAGACAGAAAAAAGAGAGATTGAGAGAGGAGAGAGAGAAAGGGAAAAAGAGAAAGAGAGTGAGATGGAGAGAGAGAGAGAGAGAGAGAGAGAGAGTAAAAGATGGGGTGCTTGTGCAGGTGGCCAGTCCTAATAAGATTGCCCGGGTGATAGCCCCACCAGCAGAGAGGCTCAGGGGGAAACACAGTCTGTGTCACACATCAAATCCTTTTTTCCTCACACACACACACACACACACACACACACACACACAAGCACAGTATTGCTCACACACACATCGCTGCTCACTTACACATACATTGTAGATGGAGATCCAGTTATAGAGCTGGAGGTGTGCAATCTCATCAGGAACAGAACATAGGACCACCTCAGCCTCAGGCCTCACACACACACACACACACACACACACACACACACGGTCTGCTTTGTGCTTGCCTAACAGGCATGGGGACGTTTTATCAGATAATAATAAGATCTGTGTCTGTGTCCCCCTGTTGTGATTTAGCAATCTGATGTATTTGTGTGCATGTGTGTACGAGTGTGTGTGTGCACGTGTTTGTATGTGTGTGCGCGCACGCATGTGCACATTTATTTGTGCATGAGTGTGTGTATGTGTGTGTGTGTGCGCGCACGCATGTGCACATTTATTTGTGCATGAGTGTGTGTATGTCGACTAGTCGACTATTACAACCACTAGTCAGTGTTGTAGGCTTATCGTTAAGATTAGAAGATGTAATCTAGGCTACGGTCAAGTATGAAGATGGGAAGCACTCCAAGACAAGGAATCAGTATTCAAAGCACCTCAAAAATGTACCAAAGGCAACATGAAGCTTTTTTGGCCATTTAATGTTTCTCTTTTGCTTTTTCACGTCATCAGTGGTGCATGTGCTGAATTTGGGAAGAGCAGCACAAATCAAGTGTGTTTTTTTTTTCTTTAGACGTGGAGAGTAGAATTACTGTCTGGCATTATCTCACTTATGAAGTGAACATGACGCCGATATTTCCGATCACTGATAGTGTTCCTGATCGTGTTTTCCGTGAGACATTCATGTCCATGCATATTGTAAACACAGTGCAGATTACTTCTAAGGGATGGTTATTAAACACAAACCATGAGATTTAAGTTTTGGAAATAGGATGGAAGAGAAGAGGGAATAGCATGCCATTACTGCAAGCAAACAAAAGTGTGTGTGTGTGTGTGTCTGTGTGTGTGTGTGTGTGTGAAGGAGAGAAACAAAAGGCCAGACACATAGAGAGACAAAGACACACACCTTCTCTCCATACACATGGCAGACTCAGACTCAGAGAGAGACAAAGAGACTGTTCTCACTCACACACACACACATCCCCCCACACACACCACGCCCACTCTCCACACACAGCAGATTCAGTGAGAGAAAAGGACATGGAAAGTCACACACACACACACACACACACACACACACACACGGCTGAGCTGCATAGAGGGGAGTGAACACAGGCAGTCTCTGGGTTTCAGTGTCACTGGAGGATAAACTGCCCAAATGCGGGGTGTGGGTGGTGTGTGTGTGTGTGTGTGTGTATGTGGGTGTGTGTGTGTGTGTGGGTGTGGAGGGGGGGGGGGTAATTAGAGTAATTAACCCCCATGTAGGGTAATAAACCCACCATCAGGCCTGATAATGTGCCAACCACAGGGGGCTGCACACACACACACACACACACACACACACACACACACTGGGGGCTGCTTACAGACCAGGAGAGGATGGGCAGAGGCACCCACATCATATTACATCACACACACACACACACACACATACACACACACACATACACCCACACCCACAGGGGGCTGC
The DNA here is from genome assembly GCA_027481765.1 of Tenualosa thibaudeaui. Taxonomy (NCBI): domain Eukaryota; kingdom Metazoa; phylum Chordata; class Actinopteri; order Clupeiformes; family Clupeidae; genus Tenualosa; species Tenualosa thibaudeaui. The sequence goes on along the minus strand of JAIFZK010000206.1, from coordinate 410,554 downwards.
TTACAGACCAGGAGAGGATGGGCAGAGGCACCCACATCATATTACATCACACACACACACACACACATACACACATACACATACACACACACACACACACACACACACATACACACACACACACACACACACACACACACACACACACACACACACACACACACACACACACACACACACACACACACACACACACACACACACACACACACACACACACACACACACACACACACACACACACACACACACACACACACACATACACACACACACACACACACACACACACACACACACACACACACACACACACACACAAACACACACACACACACACACACACACACACACACACACACACACACACACACACACACACACACACACATACACACACACACACACACACACACACACACACACACACACATACACACACACACACATACACACACATACACACACACACACACACACTCCATGCACTCCTCACCATAAAATACCCTCTCATGAAACCTGTCCCTCTTTGCACCCCAGAGTAGCCCACATGATCATCTAACACACACACACACACACACACACACAGTGAGAGAGAGAAAGAGAGATGCTGAACTGCTCCAGGTGGTCATTTGGCACCGGGCGGCTAACAAACATTTTGTCACACATGCACACACACACACAAACACTCACACAAACACACACACAGATCTTTTAGTAGAACCTGCTCAGCAGTGCACCACTCAGATAGAGAGCTACAGCTATGGTAGAACACCACAGCAGGAATGGCACACGCACACACACACACACATTTTAACAGGCTTTAACTAGAACAAGCTCAGCATCACATCAGGCTGAGTGTGTGGTGAAAGTGTCTGTGCCCATTCCAGCGTGTGTGTGTGTGTGTGTGTGTGTGTGTGTGTCTGCTCCTGTACCATGCCAGTAACGGAGGGAAGAAGAGGGGATTTAGGGGATGTTCCCACATGTCTGAGTCGCCCACACCTCCTCAATTACAGCCTGATCCATCTAGCCCCGAGTCGCAGGATCAGAGACACAGGAGACCCCCAGTGCTGCACACACACACACACACACACACACACAGACATATGAGACCCCCAGTGCTGAGAAGGGGCCCCTCCAGAGACCCAAACACACACACACATACACACACACAAAGGGGTCTCACAACAATGGGGTCCCACACACACTCACAATAGGTGTCTCACACACAAACACACACACATTTGGGGTCTTTCGCTCTCTCTCTCTCTCTCTCACACACACACACACACACACATTGGGTTTCACATACTCTTGGCTGAGATGCATCTCATATGTAATGTATGTGGCAATAGAGAGCCTGAGGCACTGTTCACACTATCATACACATGTACGCGTGCACACACACACACACACACACACACACTTGTGTGAGAACAGAGAGCCTAAGGCGCTGTTCACACTATCATACACATGTACGCGTGCACACACACACACACACACACACACACTTGTGTGAGAGCAGAGAGCCTAAGGCGCTGTTCACACACACAAGTATTCCTGCGCTGAGTGCTATAAATATGCCAGCTTGACACTGATTGTGTTCATCTTGTTGCTATGATACAGTAGATTTGGCTAAGTAGTTACCTCCCTGACTGACAGCTGTGACTGGCAGCTAAACAACATTGAAGAAAAACGTGACCTGAAAGTTGAACTGTGTTTAACTTTGAGCTCCGTGAGTTGTGTTGCTAGGCTCTGTGCTTGTCAGATTGGCCCTCGTTCCTACTCAGCATGAAGCACAGAGCGGTCACGTCACATCGTCCCCTAGGTAAACAACTGGATCTGCACCATCCTACTTCAGTGCCATAGACCACTTCACTCATCCACGCTTATTGCACTTACTGTGAGGGCGACTAACAGTGTAGGGAGAACAAGACCATTTTCTTTTGTAGAACAGAAATGGCAGAACGAGTCGTCTCAGATAGGACTCATAGGGGTTTAACATGAGACACACTCCAGGGCTCCCATGTGTCTTAGATAGGACTCAGCCTCATAGGGGTTTAACATGAGACACACTCCAGGGCTCCCATGTGTCTCAGATAGGACTCAGCCTCATAGGGGTTTAACATGAGACACACTCCAGGGCTCCCATGTGTCTCAGATAGGACTCAGCCTCATAGGGGTTTAACATGAGACACACTCCAAGGCTCCCATGTGTCTCAGATAGGACTCAGCCTCATAGGGGTTTAACATGAGACACACTCCAGGGCTCCCATGTGTCTCAGATAGGACTCAGCCTCATAGGGGTTTAACATGAGACACACTCCAGGGCTCCCATGTGTCTCAGATAGGACTCAGCCTCATAGGGGTTTAACATGAGACACACATGCCTCTCAGATGTGTCTTGTGTTTGTAAGAGTAGCAAAGGAGCCTGATTGGGTCGTAGCTGAGAACAGAAATAGGGAGCGTGATTGTGTGTGTGTGTGTGTGTGTTCTGTTTCCCATGTATGTGATGTATCCCACAAGGTCTTTGGTCCATTATCTGTGTCATTAATTTCTCTTACCGGCAGCTTTGCTGTTTCTGTTTTTTTAAACCACCCCCTCACACACACACACACACACTCACATGTGCTCACACACACACACTCTTCCCTAGTGAGTGTGTTCACACTTGCTCCGAGTGCGGTTCACTGCCAAAGCCTCACGCTGTTGCTTTCAGCTTCACAAAGCCCTGGCAGACACACACACACACACACACACACACACACACACACACACACACACACACAGGTTTTCAGGAATAGAGCTGTAACATGGGTGTCTGTGTGTGTGGATGTGTGTGTGTGTGTGTGTGAGTGCGTGCGCATGTGTGTGTGTGTGTGTGCGTGTGCGTAACTTGATGAAAAGCCGATGAAAAGCCGCAGTGGAGTGAAATCAGACGTTGCTGATAGGCAGAGCGGTTTAGTGTGTGTGTGTGTGTTTTTTAAAAGTGTATTGAGGACTGAAACAATGTTGTGCTGATTGCTTGAGAAATCGAATCATTTACAACAGATC